>JARFJB010001940.1:1770000-1952500 GCA_036346205.1 Vesta saturnalis | reverse complement strand
AAATATTGCATGTACTTTGGTTTTGATGACAGGTGGAATTGCAGACAACCCCTTTGGCGTGTAATTATTCGAGTACGTCATTTTGTACTCCCGTTACTTGCTAATAAAATAAACGAGGCCGCTTACAAAAGGGGTTGGTAGTTATTATTATAATTAATGAATACTTAAAATTATCTTTATGTAAAGAATTAATTTACTAATCTTAACTTTTGTTTTACATTCTTTTAAATACATTGTTATAGAAACGTAAAAAAGTTAAAAAAAAAGGTATATTAACTTCAACTCAAAAAAAAAGAAACATATTATTCACAACATTTAACAAAAATTTTGCTGTTTTTTTAAGCAAATTGTTTGTGCTTTTTCACCACTTGGTTATTTAAGAGTCCCACATATTATTCAGATAGCAAACAATGCGCACACACATAACCATTGTTATAACAGTTTGATAGAGGAGAAATAATTAGACTTGATCTTTGATGATGTTCACAAAAATTTTGCAAAATACAACAAAAAATTCATGAGTAATTGTATAAGTATAAAAAATTTACTACAGAGAGCTTGATTTTATCCAGTCATCCTGAAAATAACACTCTCTCTAATACGAGATGATGTTGAATGTATGCTGTCTACGGCTTTAGTATAAACAAAAACCTTTATGGGAGTTTTGTATGCAAAAGTAAATTGACTTAATTCGCATTGGCCTTAAATTGCATTTATTGTTATTGCGTATTTATTCACTAATTAAATTGGTGTAATGAATCAATAATATTCACGACTTATTTTATATTCTCGCTGAAATGCTACAAGTTTAGTAATTATTGAAACTAGGAGTCAAAATCTGCCAAGTAGTTTATTCTATAAACTACGATAACACTTACTGTTCTCCTAGCTAATAACAATTACATTTAGCACAATGTTATCAATATGTATGAAACTACTTTTGAAAGGTTCTGCAAACATTGAACATACGCAAATAATCCATAGACATGATTAACATTATTACAAAGTTTGACTCGAACGTATCTTGAACTGCAGCATTATCTTTGAATTTTCAAATATCTTTTTGCAACATCTTAAAAATGTTCTAGAATAGATGTTATTAGCTACTGACGAGATAACTGTACGTGCTATCGAAACGTCTTAGTATGTTGTATAAACATTAATACAAGAATACACCATTAAAAACCCAAAAAGTCTAAGTATTTGAAATATGTAATAATAGTTTGAACATGTTTAATCATATTTCAAGTATAACTGGACTAAATTGCGACCAATCCTACTTAGTAAACTTTTCCATTTTGACCTATTTTGAATTGATAGCATTCCGTTTCGATGGTAAATCGCTTGAATCCCTCATACTATGATCAACTAACTACTTGATTTCTTCTTTCATAGCCAATTTTCATCACTTTTCTCCGATTGGATCGTTTCGTACAACGAGATTGGTTCAATTGATTTAGTCACAAAACCTGAAGTAATTTCCATTGTTTGAGTCATAAAACTATACGAAACGAAATAATTCTTTTTAATGCGAAATCAACTGATTTTGGTGATACCCCAGATCTACAAGATTTTTGTCGGATAGGAACAAAACTATCTCAAACAAAAGATCTATAATTGGTATCACTAAATGTGGTTTCAATTGTGAAATCACCAAAAATTACGTTGCAGCCTTCCTCTTAGAATTTTTTCTTTAATGATTGCTGGATATTAAATCGGGATACTTAAAATACTCAGCTTTTTTGGGTTTTTAATGATGTATTTTTTGTATTTATATATGTTGAAACAAATTTATGAAATTTGAAAACGTTCATGTTCGCGTTTTATTTTATTACTACTGAGGACGATAACTGTAGTGTTATCGAAACGTATAGATCTGTGTAAAAGATAAATAGAAAAAACACCATAAAAGCCCATATTTTAAATATGTGTAATAATGGTGAAAGTTTATATTTTCATATTAAATTGGGATATTTGTTATCTCTGCCACCTCATCTGATAACTTCTTCAGCGTTGAAATCTTCACTTTCAATCAGTCATCCCAAGGACCGACTATTTCATTTCTGTTTTTATCGAGGAAATCAATATCACGATTGAGCTCAAGTTTTTTATTGGATTTGGATTTATTCCGCGAAACCTTTAAAACATTCGTTGAATCCGACAAAAACAGTAAAACTGCCAAACAATTAAAGATAGCCGAAGGTTTTATCTCATCATGTTCATTCAGGCGATACCGGTCTCACTCTGGATCTCTATCCAATAACATACGTTTAGCCTTTTCAATCAACGTGCGATCAGCCTATTCAACAATTTCATTCTATTTGAATAGAACTCAACAAACGATGTATTAATATATTCGGTATAGTTATACAGTTATCAGAACGAATGAAATTGATGCCATCAACAATGTCATTTGTTCATAGTCAAAATTTACGATGTCATAAGAAACCGTTGTTTGTTTGTTTCGTAACCGCTAAGCACTCAAAGTCTGTAAACACAATTTTTAGATTTGACTCTAAGAATTAATTGTATTATCTGATTGATCGTCAAAGTAAATTTGTATATTGCGAGACCAACAATAAAACACATGCGGTTGCTTCAACGATATATTGTTAGCCTATTTACATAGAGTCTACAATACGAGTAAGGCAACAAGTAAAAAAGTTATATTCTAATAGTCATGTTTGTATAAATCTAGTGTCTTGTTTCTGTTTTGTACCTGTAATCTTTGCACCCCTTGCAACCTTCTGTCTTAAAAAGCCGCAATATTACCCCGTTCTATTAGTTTTCTTCTTTGTCAGGTTGATCCTTTGTACCAACTCTACTTTTCTTATTCACCGAAGTATATAATCATGTTAGCCATGATTTGATCGACTCCTTGTGATTGTTTCGCTATTTTTTGGTTAGATATCCCACTACCTGTGGATTATCCTTTAGTATGAATTTCCTACTATGTTGTATATTTTATTTCTTCTTACTGTCTCTCCCGGAAAAGTTCTTTCTCCCTTTTGATGACCCGTTTTTCTGTTGTTGTCTTCAATGTTTTGATCATATTAGTTTTAGAGTTTTTGATGCTTTTTGGTGGTCCACCAAATAAACTTTTAATTTTCTCCTAAGTACGTAGTTATAATTTGTTCGAGATTTACCCCTGTCGTACTAAAAACTTCTCATAAACCAAATCTCTTTCAGTTTATATAAACATATTGTTTCACTGACAACAATTTTTGCCCTTTCTTGATTGCTTTCGTTCTTATTTTATTCAGTGTGCTTCAGCCTTAGCAGGTAATGATTGCTTTGTATTTTTGAGCGTTTGTTTGCCCTACAATTTGCAAGGTTTTTCCATACCTACTAAGAGATAATCAATAATTGATTTCACTTTTCTTCTTTTCTGAATAAACACAGAATCGTATTATAAGGAATATACCATAATTAATGTGGAAACCTATTTCCTACCTTCCAACCTACGTGTACATATGTAGGTATAGAAGGTTATGCAATCGACATTTTTACTTAATTGTGTGTGTGTGGTGTGTGCGTATGGGTGTGTGTGAGTGTGGGTGTGTGTGGGTGTGTGTGCGTGTGTGTGTGTGGGTGCGTGGGAGGCTGCGTGTGTATATGTGGATATATGTTTATATCCACACTAACGTCGGAACGACAACACGCACGTACTTAAAATTTTATACTTAAGCTTACTTTCATTTTTCCTGGAGCTGATTAGACTTTGAGAGATTCCAGCGACGGAGCAAGGAATTTATTAGGAGAAGTTTTTATCAAATACTTCTGAAACAGCAGCATAATTTGAAGGTGTACCAGCATATAGTTTTGAATTAACTATATTCTCTGCAATTTTCTGATACGACGAGTAGTTTGGCCTCATAAAACTCCCTAAAGTGGAACTTCAAGTATTCGTTTAAATTTTTTCAGTATATGAATAGCGATCAACTTTATAAGAAAATATGTAAACATATGTTTTAAAGACAATTCAATATTACGTAACTTTTCTATAAATAAATGTTTCTCAATTCAACGCCAAATAACCTTTACAAATTAAACTCAATTTAAAATGTTTAAACCGTATTTTGTATATTTTAATAGAAGCGGGTGGCTTTAACATATTCAAATTAACATCTAGATGTCTGTTGACCTCTATCTGACAAGAAGGTTTGAACGTCAATATGTCATAAATTATTACCGTTATTTTCGACTTTTGTTATGAATGTATTATGAAAGCGGTTACATAACAGTATGGTATACTCTGATAACACACACAATTAGACACTAGTAAAATTATGGTCTGATAATTTGCGCATGCGCGACAAGTTTTTAACTTGAAATGCATCCATACTGTATGTAGCAGTGATTTGCCAATTGTTTTTTTTTTGTTTAACTTTTGACTACATTTTGAATAATTATTAAATATTTGTAGCACTTGGGTAAATTAGTTGCCCATAATTTTTGTGATATCTAATTGCACAAAATAATTGAAATTCTCTTTGGCAGAAATTTGGCAATCATTCGCGTATTTCAACACTGCATTGACTAGAATTATACGCCATTTGGCTTACGATGGATTTTTTATTTCAAATATCCTACAAAAGTACTTCGCATACATTTGCCAATCTTTTAAAATGTTTTAATTTAACAACAATTTCAAATTGTAAAATGGGCGAGTTGTACTAAAGGCAAGTCGTAAATATTATCTTAATTTGCGTTTTTCACACTTAGAATATTACTTTCCAAAACCGGCGGAAATATGTCTGTGCTTTATAAAATAGTGTCATCATCATTCGATATTTTATATTTATAGTTACATGGAGTCGAAACACACCACGACACACACAAAGAAGTGAGATTTCATCAGGATTTGATTTGATGTGAATGTAACTAAACTAGCTTCCTTATTAAATGTTTCCTTAGTTGCTAAGATCAAAGTACCACGATACGTGAACCCCCTGCTCTGATATCGCCTTTTAAGACATGGTTGTTAATCTCGCGAACTTTTATGTGTTTATTATTTTTATTATTATCGTTATTATTACTCAATCCTGTACCAGACCTAATAAATATGTCAAATACCGAATAAAAATGACAAATACCGATGAAGTATTTAGAAAAATTAAGTCTTTAAAAACTAAATTTAACCGGAAACGGAAAGAAATTGTGGAGAAAAGTAAAAATGGAGCTGGTACAATTCCGGAATAAAATATGTAGTTTAGAAACGCAATGATGACATCAGAGAGGTCGGAGTACTATTAGGTATTTACTATTTAACCGTTTGGTTAGGTTTACTTTGATTTGTTTCAATGGTTTTAAAAAGTAGTAAATATCACGAATGTAAAATTAATGTTTAATTGTATTTACTTAATTCAAGCCATCAGGTACACAAAAATAATTACAATCTACAATAACAAAATCAAACAAATCCCTCTTGCCAAGGCACTTTTCCTTCTTCTAATAAAAAATTTGTTGAATTATTTGTTGATTTCTTTTGCTTCGTGAGAAGCATTTGTCGGAACACGCTGTGAGTCGAGCAAACCAGTACTTAAATG
Source organism: Vesta saturnalis (assembly GCA_036346205.1). Classification (NCBI taxonomy): domain Eukaryota; kingdom Metazoa; phylum Arthropoda; class Insecta; order Coleoptera; family Lampyridae; genus Vesta; species Vesta saturnalis. The sequence continues at coordinate 1,946,951 of JARFJB010001940.1, read as the reverse complement.
TCGACTGTCAAATTCACCAGTACTGACTGTACCTAGCTAAATTTTGAAGAGTATTACAAGCAAATACCACACTTTTAACCTGTTTAAAGCGTAATTGAATTACATTTCTAAATACTCGGTAGACAGTCGCCAGAAAGTCAAATTAAAAGTTCAAAACACAAATATGTATTTGCGTTTTCAGATTTCATATATTTATTTTGACATGTCAATTAATTCTTAAAGCTGTTACCATTTACGCAGGGCGATAACTACAATTCTTTTCGAAACGTTTAAATTTATATAAAAGATAAATAAAAAGTACACGATTTAATACCCAAAAGATAAGTATTTTAATTATGTGTGATAATTGTGAAACAAAGTAACAAAGTTATGTGCTGGCCACATCAGATTGTTTCGTACTTTGATAATGCTAGAAGCTCAAAAAACGTATTACCTTAATTTCTGAAATGTTCACGGTACGCGTAAAAGAGAAAAAGGAATATTAAAAAATGTGCCACATGTGTACTACTTTGTGTTAAAAGTTTCAAATGAAATCATTCTACTCCAAAATACAATTATTAAATAAATAAAACTACGAAAAAAAATTTAATAGAAATTGTCTCTGAAAAATCGGCACCAAGGAAGTTTAGGTTAAAGCTAGAAATTCTATTTTTATGTATTATCTGTTTTATATACAGGGTGGTCCTTTTAAATGGTACCAACATTGTGATTTCTCAAAAAACCGTAACAGATACGAGTTAGGTTTAATGACGAAAAGGTTGCAGTTTTAGGGAACTAATCCACTTGTATCAGTTTAAGAGTTATACGAGGAAAGCCAAAAAGTTCAATTTTCGATTTTTGCTAGTAATAAGTTTATTTTTGAAAATATCAAAAAATGAAAAATTTTAGTTGATTCAACATTAGCTATCTCATGAAGAAGCTAGATTCTCTTTGCGACGTTTCTTGCCTTTGAGGATATCATCACCTTTTTTTTTCCAATATGGCCCTGTATTTTGTATTATTTTTTTTACAGAATTTGTAAAGATTAGTACAATTATGTAGGACAATTGACCATTTTACGACGTTTTGTTTAACAAATAACCATCATCAATAAAAGTTATGAGAAAATGTTATATTAAATTTGTAGAAACAACTGAATTATACACTAATATCAATCAACAATTATACAATTATATCAAATGTTCAAATTGACGTGCATCGTTTCTAATGGTTAGCCTACATCTACTTAAATAAGATTCATAACAATTTTTTATCATCTCGGGAGTAATACTTTCACACGCTTGTTTAATTTTTTCTTTTAAGTGATCAAGATCTCCCGTAGAAATCCAAAAGACTTTGTCTTTTATGAAACCCCAGATAAAAAATCCAGAATTGTTAGATCAGGTGAACGGGCTGGCCAAAAAAATTGGCCCATTATTTCCGATCCACTTATTTGGGAAAATATTGTTTAAGTAATCTCTAACAATAGCGGCGTTATGTGGAGTAGCCCCATGTTGCTGATAATACATCATATTTATACGAGCATCCAAAGGCATTTCATCTAGATAATCCTGAAATGTTGTCTCTAAAAAATTTAAGTGGTGTTGACTATTTAGAGTATAATCATAAAAATAAGGACCAATAATTTTTCCATCTAACACTCCTATCCACACATTAATCCCAAATATTGAAAGTTTGTTTCTCTATGGAGGTAGTTGTTTACAACTGACCACTGGTAATGTATGTTCCTATTAAACCCTTCATTATTTATGATCCTAGGTTCATCAGACCATAATAAGGTATTTCCGACTTCTCAATTTTTTCTTATAATCCAACGACAAAATGGTTTGCTTCTTTGGTAATCACGTGGGTATAAATGGTGTACTTCTCCTTACTTTATATCGATTATTTTCTTTTTAAAATTCTCCTTACTGAACCAAACTAAATCCAAACAAGTTAGAAGCTTCCCGAATTGAACATCCACCATTTATTTTATTTTTGTAATGAATGAATCCTAAAAGAGAACAAAGAATGGCTACGAATTTATTTCAAAATACTCTGTACTTATAGCACTAACCCAAAACGTTGATTTCATTTACACCTCGTGGTCTAGTAATGTTTTCTTCTGAAATGTTTCTTTTGAAATGCTCCATTTTCTCGTAAGTTACTTTCCAATTTTTTTAAATAACCTCATGCTAGGTATTCTCCGATCTGGGTGCATTTCAGCATAACAATTTCTTGCAACAAGAGGATTACTGTTGCATTTTGCGTATCAAAACAACATGTCTATTTTTATAAATACATAATTCTAAGATAATTAACCGCTAATTATGAACTACTATCAAATACTATCAAACAGCAGTCATAGCATAGGCCATCATGTTTTTTTTTAATTTAATAGCAAGGAACTGATCCTCCGTATTTTGGACAACGCTTTTACCTAATAAGTAATAAACTTTTTGTTACAGGGTATCATTAAAAAAGGTATTAGACTAAATTGAGAAAATATCGGACGCGGATTAAATAATAATTATTGTTATAAATCTTATTTAAGTAGATGTAAGCTGTGCATTAAAAACAATGGAGGTCAATTGATATTAGTGTATAATTCAGTTGTTTCTAATTTTCTCATAACTTTCATTGATGATGGTTATTTGTTAAACAAAACGTCGTAAAATGGTCAATTGTGCTACACAGTTGTATTAGGATTTATAAATTCTGTAAAAAAAAATTAATAAAAAAGATACGTCCGTATTTGAAAAAAAAAGTTGATGATATCCTCAAAGACACGAAACGTCGTAGAGAGAGTCTAGCTTCTTCTTGGTATCAACTAAAATGTTCCTGTATCATTTTTTGATATTTTCAAAAATACTTATTACTGGCAAAAATCTAAAATTGAACTTTTTGGTTTTCCTCGTATAACTCTTAAACTGAAAAACGTTTAAAACATGTTTTGATAAAAGTGGATTGGTTTCGTAAAACTGCAACTTTTTCATCATTTAACCTATTCCATATCTCTAACGGTTTCAGAAATCACAATGTTGGTACCAATTAAAAGGATCAACCTGTAGAATAGTTCAAACCTATCATGCCGATGCAAAAAGGATATATCAAATACAAATGTAATGAAATATACACGTTTCTCAGAAAGTACAACTGAAATTTTTTATTAGTTAATAATACATTTAGTAATTAATAATTATCAGAATGAAAATATTACTTTTATGTAATTTAATTAATGTAATAGAATGTGAAAAATATAATTAAAAAATTCAGATAAAAAATAATAGAATACCACAAATATTATAGCTTTAGTTAATATTGGTTAGAATGGATGTAAAGATCAAATTGTTTGTTGCATAGAATTAAGCCGTTTTTATTTAATTATCTGCAAATGAATGTAGATTAAATGCTGAATTTATATTAATAACGAATGCTAGCCAAATTTAGTTAAAAAGATATAATCAAATAATGATTTGTTAATTGAATTGGAAACGTAGAAATACATTTATTTGATGTGTCCATTAAAAATAAAATTAATGTTCTAATTTAATAGACCATGAACATTTTTAGGCAACTTTGTATTTATTAATAGTGAATTCGTCTCTGGTTGTAGGTAGAGCAACTTTATGATTTTGCTTTCACTGACGGTTCGTGGAAAGTCAATTTTCATCACACAACTTGTCCATTAATAATCCAGCAAGCTGTTTACTGAAACGTTTAATGGAACTCTTTGATGGCAGCACCCTCGCCGTGTCAATTGTAGTCCGCCAACTGAGAGACCATGGATTAAGGTAAATAAATGTTTATTTAGCAAGTCGACACGTTTAGTAATGAGAAAATTTAATTATATCCATAGTATGTATATGTACGCCATATAGTTTGTAAGTGAATGTGGTTTACCGTGCTAAACACCCTCAGCTTTTAGACTGTTCTCATAAGTGTTTCAAATCGCAATCAAGTGTACCAAAATAATTGCTTTATTCATGTTTCGCAAAATAACGTTATTGAATAAGTTACCATGTACTTCAATGTTAGGTAGCACATTGCGTTGCTTAAATCGACAAGAGAAAAGTGTCAGTAACAGACGAGCTGCTACAAACGCTTTTGTCTATAGGGAATTCTGCAATTACTTAGCAACGTTTTTCTTCAAGACCCTAATGCGATATTCAATTTTCTAAGATTGCCATAAAGGGAATGAAACTTTATGGAAAAAATTGAATTTTAGCAATTACTTATAGACATTCATTTATCGCTAATTACGTTTTAACGCATCATATAGTTTAAAAAATATCTCATTCTTATAAATTATTTTTTTACAAACATAATAATCTTTGTTTTTTAAAAGTTTCTTAAATTTGCTTCCGAATTCAAGTAAACAAACTGAGTTATTTACGAGCTAACTTTATAATTATTGCCTGTATATTATGTATAAGAAAGTCTGTAGGTAAACTTTCACTTTTATTATAAAATACGGGAACTACTTTATCAAGTTGCTGGCGCTGTTTTAAGGTACATCAAAAAAGCAATATAATACAAGTATATCCAAACACAACCGTTATAGAACTTGCAAACTTCATTTTATTTTCCAACCATAATGGGCATTATAAAAAATCGAAGTATAACGTTTTCCTTTAAATTGTTTGCACGGAAATTTTATAAGATATTGTTTGAAAGAACCGATTATCTTGTTGAAAAACGAATGGAAATTGTGCTAGCAAGGCAATGCAATACGAACATTTATATGACAAATGAGCACTTCCAATAAGAAATAGAGGAAAAGAGGAAGCAAAAATAATAAGCGACAGGATGAAACGTTTCCTTGAAAGTTGCGCATTATTACCGGTCGCAACACAGCCATAATTTAACATAATGCTGTGCTCTCAATGTAGCAAATTGGTGACGGTATCAATAGGCAACGTTATACATTGTGATTTACTTGCTCTTCTTCTTTGTAATGGCACACTTAATGATGTTACTTTTTGTATTATGTTTTTTTTAAGACATAAATATTCAAATGACTACAGTAGTAATCAAGAAATACAATAAGAGCCCCTCCAACGATCCATAACTGACACTCTGTGTGTCTCGTTATGTTATTTTATACTACTTGGAGGAAAGAAAATTTCAAACTACGAACTAACATTGCTACATTTAGCAAATTATTAAACTATATAAAATCTAAGAGAACAGACATGTTTAGTATTAAAAGTATGATCTATCAGCATGTATTTTTAAAACGACATATAAATGTCTAAATCGTTTCCATTTACATCGCGATTTCATATATTAGGTCACCTATAAATTTAAAATGATTAGTTATTTTAGTTTTTATTAGAGTGGCGTTTATTTCAACTTTACCTACAACAATTTTACAAAAAGAAGTTTCGGAGATTTCAGATTGGTGCATTTCTAAATAAAAATTAAAAGAAACCAAAGAAAGTGTACATTTTTCCGTACCACACAAGCAGTTGAGTAGTAATTCTGGGCAAAGGTTTTTCATACTTTAGTTTCATTATCCAGGATGTGTTATAATCTACACATATGAATATAATATCAAAAAAATATGGTAGCTAGATTGCACAGAGTACATAATAAATATCAACAAAGGCAAAATGTTTGAATCCCTGAAGCGTAAAAATAACAATAAAAAATAATAGCAGACGAAAGATTAGAAGAAAATTCAGTTAATCCATTCATTAGCCAAATTTTCTGTTTCGTATTTCATACTGTCCTGTATCTGCAGTAAAGCAGTAACACGCACATATGCAGACACGCATACACACGCTAACGCACACATGCACATACGTGCATACTTTAAACTAGATAGTGCATTATATCCCGTCTTTTATATCTTAAAACCAAGTTTCGCTCTTACATTAAAAATCTTCGGTTATAGACTTAGGGGAGACCGGTGTCCATTGTAACAAAATTTCGTTTTTATTTTTCTTTACCCAACCTTTCTTTTTAAAAAGTTGAATTTACTTTTTTTAGAATGTAGGCTACGTTGGATTTAACTTTCCGTATTTTGAACTAGTAAAAATTCTGCTAATTTAAAACCAGGCGACTTTTTAGGAGGCTTCAACAACTGTTACAACTGCAACCTATCTGGTGTCAATAGTAACAATGACGGTGTTAATTGTAACAACTACCTATAATGATGCAAGAAATTTAGAAACCTTTCATAAAAAGATATTTCTTTTAAAAATCAATTTATTTTTCTCGAAAAATACAATAAATTATCATTATTAATTCAAAGCAAGCTAATAATATCGAAGTCACTCACATATTTGAACGGTTATAAAAATGTAGATCTTGTAAATTCGTCATCAGAATTACAGTTTATGCAAATGTAAAATGAGCTTTTATCTGTGCAGTTTAAATGTGCCCATTCTTTGCATGATATGCATTGTAACCAATCTTGTGTGCTCGTAGAATATGGTCTACAACACACCAAACACAAAGTGTTATCATCGGAAGAATCTGAAGAGTAATTTTCTATTGGCTTTTTCTTCACTGTTTTCGTTCTTTTGATTCTTATTTTGGCAGTTTTGAAGCCTGCGGATTTTTTTGTATCATCTTGGTCAATTTTGCGCTTTGTTTGAAGTTTTTTCTTACAATTTTTTTCTTCAATTAAAGTCTTGTCTGGAGTATCGGTGTGTATATTGCAGACTTTCATTTCATCCGTCCCCCTCTCCTGAATTTAGAGTGATCTACTTTAGGTAATGGTTTCAAAATATCAGGTGTAATTAATGCTGTCGGTTGTGATTGTTTTAAAGAAGTACAATCTCTGGTTGTCGATGGTCCAGGTTGCGGTGAAGAAGTTGTGTATGGCTGTCGATGGTCCTGGTTGTGGTGAAGGAGTAGTGTTTCTGGCTGTTGATGGTACTAGTTGTGGAGAAGGAGTAGTGTCTCTGGCTGTTGATGGTCCTGGTTGACTTTCATTTAAATTGGCAATAGTTATTAATTTTGTTTTTGATTCACTTTCAATATTTGACACATTGTTTTCAATCACCGGATGCTCATTATCTAATGGCCTGCCAGTTACAGTAGATCCTAGAAAATCGCAATCTTGAAATATTTCACGGTTAAAAGGCCAAATGCCGGTGCAAGAAAATCCAGCTAAAATATTCGATCGCGTGATGGCTAAGGGGAGTGATGCTTTAACGATTGAAGGTAAATCATAGATGTTCATGCGTTTTCCTGGGTTATTCTTCATCCATTGATCTCCTAGTTGTTGAAATACTTTTAAAGGACCATATACCCCGACCTAGTGGTTGGAGTTGTGGTGTGGCGGAAACGACAATAATGTAATAAAATTAGCTTTACAAAAATTTATCACGGCAATGAATATGTGTGAAGAGTTACAATCGACACCGTAGCATGTGTTACTATCGATACCCCCTAACCTCAAAAGATACTGATTGCATTTCCGTATTTTTTAAGCAAAACATCAAACCACTATCGTCTAAAAAACAAAACTAAAACTATACTAAAGCCTATCCTTACCTTGAAATATTGCCAATCTGAGCACTTCGATCTTTAGCAAACAATCTGTACCGCCACGTTTATTTACTTTTTCAACAGTTTATAAACGATCATCCACAAAATAAGCGGCGTGCATGCTGGATGCATTCTAACTGAATACCAGACAGCCGGATCGCTTTCTTTGGCTCATTGACCGTGATAATTGAAAACATGGCGCTGTTATCGGTTGTGTTACTTACGACACCTGTTACAATTGACACCGGTCTCCCCTACTTTATAATGAAAATTCCATTGTCGCGGTGGAGAAACACACAATTTTATCTTATTGAACACCATTCCGAACAAAGTTATACTTATCGTGAATATTTATTTATTTGAGGCCGATTTTCGTAAATAAAGGAGTGATTGCCCTTTAATCTGCAGTGTCGAGGGCCGTCGTGCAAAAACAAAAATTGTCCATCTCTAAAAAAATTAATAAACCTTGTAACATCCTAGAATTTTTTTGTTTTAACTTCTATCTTGAACACATTCAGCTTAGAATTTTTCAAGTTAAAATCATACGAATACTTACCGAAATGATCAAAACTGTTAATAAAAATGAATTAACATGGGATGTTAGATAATGATAAAATTATTTTTAAAATAACATTATACAGTTAAAAATTATTATTGGGGCTTGAACCTGACGTAGTTGGTTAGAGCGGTACTCTAGCAAAGTACAGGTCGTAGGTTCAAACCTACTCGAGGTAAACTTTTCATTTATGTATTTAATAAAATTAACAATAATTTTTAATTACATATTTACTTTTGAACTTATTCGGTCATAACAAAAACTTATAATAACATTATACAGTAATTTTGAATTTTCAAAATTTTATTCATAAATGCAAAAATTTTAAACAAAATTATTGGAACATTGAACATATTTTAACAGAACTGGACTTTGTTTTTTGAAAATTTTTGTATTAACGTTTCAATGTCTAACTCTTGAATTAAAGCAGAGTAGATTGAAATGGTGATTTTCCAATCGTTCATATACCATAGTAGAACGCTGTGGCTATGGAAACTGGCATTGTCAATAAAATTCGTAATACTACAAAAATGTTTGGGTAAGAATAATGTAAATTATTGGTTACAATGTAATTTTGGGTAGTAATTGGCGAATAAGTGACACTTTTCTCAAAATACTGCAGAAACGTCAATTCTTACATACGTTCCATCCCATTTATATCAAATTCATTTCGATTTTTATCACTTAATATACCCTCACGTTTTGCACAAAACTGTAGCTGTTCTGATTCAGAGTGATTGTTAAATTCCGAAACGTTCCATAAAAATTTTAAAATTGCTGCATGGACAGATGAATCTGTATTACGAAATGTTGTAGTAATATTTATCAAATTAAAAAAACAGTGTACTTTAAATTTTAATTCTTCTTCATGTTGTATTTGTTCATCGTCACTTTCGTAACTAAATTGCTTTGTAACTTTTCGAGGTCTTAAAACGCCTTCATCTTTAAATTTTGGATCGATATCTAACAAAATTGCGACTATCCTAGCTTCTTCTAATAAATCATTAAAACTGTTATCTGGACGACAGTTTTAAAAAAAATCAAAGTACTTAAACCAGCACACGCTTGCACAATATTAAAATTTTGAGTTTATAAAGTTTGGGCACTTTGTTTTATATATTAAACAATAAAATCATCATGCATACAAATTCAATTTTTTTAACTTTTTAGCAAGTGCCATAGCTACATTCTGTACAGCATTATCACAATTTTACGCTGAAGTAATTTCAAAAAGAGCATCGTATATTTCGCCTAGTTGATACCTTAAAGGTGTTATAGCATCAATTCGGCTCGACCATCCGGTATATGACAACGGCTTTAAAGTGAAATTTGAAATATGTTTGTTAAAAATCGTCTATCGATGAGTTGAAGCAGCGAAAAAGTTGTAAAGTTCTTGATCATTAACGACAGGGTTACAACAGGGTACAAAGAATGCTCTTGGATTGATACTGAAAATGTTTTTTTGTAAACCATTATGCTCACCCTTCATGTTGTCGTCGTAGCCTTGACCGCGTAAGTTAAAAAGATCTAATCCATAATTTTCTAACGTCGAAAACAAAAAAATTGTTAAACCTTCACTGGTAACATCAGTAACGGAACAAAAAATTAGGAAGTGTTCTTCAATACTAATTCCTGAGTCGTTTAAATTGACGAATCTGATACAGACTGAAATCTGCGCTTGGTGGCTGAAATCGGGTGTACAGTCGAGGATATTTAGCTTTTTTCGTCATGTTTAAAATTTTAGATCTAACGTAACTTCCTAATAAAGTTATAACTTCGTTTTGGATTTTGTCCCCAAGATAATGAGGCATATTTTTGTGCGCTTTCATTTGAGACCGGTTGACATGTTCAGACATAATAGGATCGAATTTTACGATCATTTGGATACATATTTTTTTCATATAATTTATTAGTAGTACCTCGAAAGTTCTGTTCAGCCAAAAATAGAACCGTATAAAAAATACGCTCAATAACGGCATGCCAATATTTTGTTTCTTTATTGAATATCTTTTGTGCTTTGGAATCTATAGTTTTAATCTTTTTCATTCGATTTAAAAGATCATTAAACCCATTATCGTTACTTAATTTTATAGTTTTCGCAGAATTTATATTAAGCACTATACAGGATTCTTTTCTTTAGAATATAACAACCGTTTTCGTTTAACTTTTTCATTATTATGTAAAATTCTAGTAAAATACGTGTCAGAAAACTTACGTCCTGATTTTCTTTAGGGTAAATCTGGTTTTTAATCTGATAATCATATGGTGCATTATCTACTAATCATTGAACATGATGGGGAAATAAAACATTTTGCCATAACCCTGGATCCTCAGAAAGTGGCAAAAATTTCTCTTCACCGTCATCAATTTTACAATCTTTGCTAGAAGTTAATTGTAGCTGAATATTGACACTGCCTTCAAACTCCTTCTCCAGCAGTTCTTCATTAGTAGTTGAGCATACTGTAGGAATCAAGAAATCGGACGCCATTTGGCTGCTGCTTGGTTCAGTTTCTAATTCCGCCGTTGATCTACAGAGAAGGTCTTTGTTTTCTTGAGAAATGGTGGGTTTTTGAAAAAACGTTGTTATTTTTGCATTAGTTTTTGCTAAGTTTTCTTCTCGTTTTTGTTTGTGTAATAAGTTTTCATATCCGGAAAGTTTCTTTTTTCTTTTTTCCTTTTTAGACATCTATACATAAATCCAAATGAATTTCCTTCATATTTTATTAATTGCAAAAATAATTCAATCGTGAAAATTAATAAAAAAGAAAAGTTAAAATTTTTAAACATTCCTGAGGTTGCGGCAAAACGTTAAAGTAGTTCCTTTAAAGCAAAATGGGTAACAATTAAAAATGTTTAGTGCTTAAACTTGAAAAATAATTAATTATAGACAGTTACTTTTCCACAAAATTGATTACAAAACTTATTTAACTTACATTAGATAGAAACTTTGAAGTTATCAATTAGAACTAATAACTAACTAAGTAATAAACGATTTAACGAACACAAAATTTACTAGGTAAATAAACATCACTATTAAAATTATTTCTTCTTAACTATTTATCAAACGGTATGATAATATAATAAGTATAAAACAAATCTAACAAGCAAACACTTTTTATGTAGGAGGTCAAAATGCAAGCCACAGAATGCAAGTTACAACACGAATAATTGTATACTCGTTAAAATACAAGTTGAAACGCAACACGACAAATGACTAAGCTTTTATTATGAATAAAGAATGATTTATCTATGTTTATTATTATTTTTTTTTTGAACAGATTAAAACTTGCTGCAACTGTACGCAGAAAACTGTAATTATTGTAAAATAATAAATAATTACTACTATTTTAGTTTTAAAATGACGGGAACACAATTTTATTTTTTTTGTATTGTTGAAAATTCATAAATTGAGAGGCATCGACAGGCGCCTTTGCATTCACGGCGCTTTCGTGCAACGCACCAGATGCCTATATGGACGGCGCGGGCCCGATAACCTGCGTAAAATACGATCTTATATTAATGGATGTTGTCTCGAATCGGCCATATTAAAAATATTTGTTTATAATACCTGCTTCTTGAGATTTCATATTATTACGATAGGCACATATCAGTTGATTTTTTGTTGTTGGCCACTATTTTGTACACTTATTGAAAACCATTATTTATGGTACACCCTTATAATGGAAAAAAGATCACATTGTTTTAGTGTGCACACATAAAATTTTACGATTTTAGGTTATTGGTCATTATTTTAAATCTACCATGAGTTTACAATTCTTTCGAGAATGACGATACTTTAGATGAATAGTTTCTTACTAAGGATCAAGGACTATTAAGTCACAATAATAAACACAACTCTACACCGAACATATAATTAAAACAATATAAAAATGATACAATTACAGTTGCGAAATATAAACAATAAAAGTAAAGTTTACTATTAAATCATGTACAGAACTCGGTGCTAGGTTTGGTCAAACTAACTAGTTTAACTAAGATAAAGGAAAAGTTAAAATTTTAAGAGTTGAGGGTGAAACTATTTAAAACAATTTAAAAGATAAATGTAAATGTTAACTCAAATTACTTACATCATTTTTGAAGTTCATTACCTGTTCGTCTACCTTAAAATAGCCTTCCATGTCATCTTTTTGTAATTACGATTTTTACAGTGCGTAACTCCATAAGTGGTCATTCGTGTTAACAATTGGTAGTAGGAGCTTGTTTTATTTTACAGTCATTCGCATGTTGGTAAAGTCGGTTTCATAGTTTCTGTGGCCCTTGTTTTCAATAACAATGTGCACCTTTTACTAGCCATGAAAAATGGATTTATTAAGATTTGCCATATACAACACAGATATAAAAATATGATGCTTCTCAGAAAACAATTAATCATTAACAATTACTCAAAAACTTTTATTTAACTACAATGTAAGAAGTATCGTCTCAATTGCTATAGACTTTTCTGCAAATACCACTGTAAGCTTTAAAACATTTCCTTAACTGCATGAAAGAACTATCTCATAAGATTAAAGGGAAATACATCCTCCTGTTGAAATAACTCCGTTTAATTCTTGAACAGTACATTTTTCTCTAATTTAAAAAAAAAAAGCCTGCTACTATTAAAAAATCTGTCTTGACGCATTGTATACCTACTTTATAAAAATTGTTATCTCAAGTCAAACATCCCCGAACCTACGAACGAATCTTTACTAACGTAGGAAAGACTAAAATAAAATCAGATTCTTCAGTCCTCACTTCTAATTGTAATGACCATACCACGGATTTCGAAAAGCTAAAAAGCATTATTACGGAAAGAAGCCATGAAAGAAAAACTGTCCTGGAATTGTGCCAAAGAACAAATAATACACGTAATATTAACATTTATTTTTAAAATGTTTTTAAATAGTTACTCTTCCAACCTACGTACACATCTGTAGGTATAGAAGGTCATGCAATCAACATTTTTGTCACTATCCCTGAATCGATTTATTACCTCATCTATTACGATGTTTGACAAAGTTTTGCCGAGATTCGCCATGATGTATGCGTAAGTGCGTTCGTGCGTGCGTATGTGTGTGGATGTACGTCAGTATCCACAATAACTCTATAACGATCAAACGTACATACTTAAAATCTCGTATCTAAGCTTGATTTCATTTCTTCTAGAGCTGATTAGAGCTCATTATTTTGGAAGTAATCCAGAGACGGAGAGTGGGTTTTGTTAGGGGCAGTGTTTGGTTTTTATCAAATATTTCTGAAACAGCAGCATATTTCAAATATATAAAAATACCGGCATATAGATCATAAAACCACAAATTAATTATGTTCTATACAATTTTTTGATGCGAGGCGTAATTTGGTGACAAAAAAGTTCCTATTGTGGTATTTAAGTGTTTTTTAAAATTTTTGCAATATCTGAATAACGATTAACTTTATAACAAAATGTGTAGACGTACTTTTTAAAGATAATTTAATTGTACATAACTTTCCTTTAAAAAGTTTCTTAATTTGAAGCAAACTAAGTCTTAAAAAAAATAAATAAGATTGAAAATGCTTAAACTATATTATCGTGCCTTCATTATGAACGTATTACAGTAGAGGTTGCATAATTATCATAAAACAATGCATTTATTTCGTTTATTGTAATTTATACTTTATGACTTTATGAGCTCATTTATCGATTCAGGATTATTTGTTTCTAGGTAAACACATAAACTTAACCCTCAATTAATTCTGTCCTTTAAACATGAGTTTACACTTAAACAAGATGACTTCATGTTGATGATAATCAAAATCCTGATTCGATCGTCGTGTTATTAGTCAAATACTTAAAGCGAGGCCACTGTATTTGCAAACATAAAAGTATTAGTCGACCGAAAATTTACACGTGTTAATGGAACATACATACAAGATATCGAAAACCGATTCCAAAACAAATTGCCTATGTTACCTGAACAAACAGGTAAATTCGTAGCTATTTTTCGCCTGTTCAGCCTTGTTTATCAATTTACAATGGGTACGTTTAGATCGGTTTTTAAAAGCAAACAAGACTCGTAAGTGATTACTTACCACTCTACTAAATAGAAAGTAAAAATGTATGTATGTTTCGTCTATACATGTGTATCTGTGGAAATCATGTTTACTGTATAATTTTTCTGTTTTAATTCAACCAAAATATCTGGTGTTGCGTCCTTATTAAATTATTCCTTTTATTTTGAATTACACCGTCCTTTATTTGTTATACCTGTTATTACGTTACTGGAGTTGCGCCGAAGCGAGCGGTAAAACCGCTTAAGAATAATCACTTCGTAGTTGTTGATTACAATCAAATTACTTATATTAATATAAGTAATTTGATTGTAATCTCATTATATTTAGAATTTACATCAGTTCTACATACATAAAGACAAAATTTACATCGATTGGTGCTTGAACCTTGATGGCGCAGTTGGTTAGCGCGATACTCTAGCAAAGTACATGTCGTAGGTTCAAATCCTACTCGAGGTAAACTTTTTATTTATGTATTTAATAAAACTAATAATAATTTTTAATTAGGTAATAAAGTTTGATTCAAACCAAGTTGAGTATGACTCATCGATGTAAAACTATAATAAAATTGCATATTTTGATATGTATATATATATATCTCTTTCTCTCTCTCAACTACATGTATTAGAGAATGATGGTCAGAAAAACATAAATCTGCTATACAACTGATATTAGCGCCCCAAATTATGTGTCGCAATTAAGAAGCAGCATCTGTCACTCCTGTCATTTTTTGAAATTATTGTTTATGTATTTTTGCTTTACTTTTTATAAAAAAGTTTTTTTCAAAACTATCTATAACTTGTATACTGAATTATCGGTAATTTGGTAACATTTTTACATAATTTATGTAACATTTACAAAATTCTAGATATGCTACGTAATAAGCACCTTAAATCTCAAGCGCAACTCGTAGTTCTGAACGTGCTTAACTATTTTGAACCAGAACGTGACAATCAAAGGACACTCGTTCCATTTGAATCTGTTATCCAGGTATGTAGTACATTATTGTGTAAAATATGATACTTGATAAGACTACTTGTAGCGTACGTCTGAAGCATGTGGGGTAAGTATAAATACAGTTACTGCTATAAAAAAAGGGTTAGAGAAGTCCAAAAAGTAAACAAACTTACACAGACACCATCTAAGCGGAGAAAACGTACGAAATCTAAGTCCACCCAAGTTGATAGCTATGTGAAGGATGCTGTAAAGAGACAAATTTATGAAATGCATTCAAAATGTGAATACAAACATGCAAGACATGTCTAGTTCTATACCTGTTTTTGTAGGTATACATGTTACGCTGGCATCATTACAAAAAGAATTAAGCAATAGTCAAGTTTTCGATTTCAGTAGATCAAGTTTAAGACGTCTCTTACATTCCATTGCCTTTTCATCTAAATTAGATAATGGTAGGAGAGGTTTACTGAAAAAATCACATATTGATGCTAATCGTGCACGATCCTTAAGAGAATATTACAAAAATAAAAAAATATATACTATCCTGTATTCTTAGATGAAACTTGGATTTTCAATCCAGGATCGCACAAAAGAAGCTGGCATGATAAATCTAAGGAAAGCCAATGGGTGCAGGAAAAAGGTTTGTTGTAATTTAGTTATTACATTATAATTCCTAATAAAATAACTGTATTTTTTAGATTTATAGTTGTTGGATGTGTGCGGAGTTGTTTACAAAATGGTTTGAAAATCATTTAATTGCAAACTTAAGAGCCATCTTTAATTTTAATGGACAATGCTAGTTATCATTCCAAACTTCTAGAAAAAATTTCAAACAATTCGTCTAAGAAGGAAGAAATATGTAATTTTTTATTAAAGTACAACATAGCTTCTGAACCGAGCATGTCTTACTGAAATTAGTTGCAGATAATGCGATACCAAAGGTGTATGAAATAGATTAAATAGCACACAAGTGTGGACACAGAGTATTACGGTTAGTACCATATCACTGTCAATTTAACCCAATTGAACTGGTGTGGGAAAACTGGAAAGAATACTACAACAAAAATATAGAAAGACATAATTCCAAACTCTACGATGACCATGTAAAAGAGATATGGATGGAGTTCTTGCAACGAATTGATGAGACATTTTGGCAGAAATGAATTAAATATGTCGAAGTGTCTATGCTAGAGTGGTGGGAAACTGAAAAACATTTTGAGGTTGTGTAACCATTAATCATATCTATTAACGATTCCACTTCTGAGAGTGACACTGATAGTGAATAATTTTTTTTAATTTAAATGTTTTAATTCCAATGTAATATGAATCTTCTAATTTTTACATAACATAGTGATAACTCTACAATAGGTGGACTGAATACATGTACTAATTTATGTAAATTGCGTTTCATTTAACTTGGAGCAATATGAAATCTATCTAATGAGCTAAATTAAAATATTAAACATCTATAATTTCGCTGAAGTTCGAACTACATTACATGTACACACTTTATTCTACAAGAATGAAATAATCACTAATGTATCGATATTTATGTTACCATAAAGTATCTACAAGAATTACGTCGATTACAAAGCAATAATTACGTTTCTAGAATTATCAATTTTTCCATCTGAAATGACTTAATTTATAATAAACAAAAAAAGTATTTGTTTACTTACAAATATATAGGTTATGTATTATGATGGTATGTTATTATAATTAAACCATGTCCTAAATTATAACAATTCACTGTCGCAGCAAAATATTTTTGACTTTATCAATAAAATAAGT
Organism: Vesta saturnalis; assembly: GCA_036346205.1. Taxonomy (NCBI): domain Eukaryota; kingdom Metazoa; phylum Arthropoda; class Insecta; order Coleoptera; family Lampyridae; genus Vesta; species Vesta saturnalis. The sequence continues at coordinate 1,930,117 of JARFJB010001940.1, read as the reverse complement.
GGATATAATGGATAATTTTTCTAGTTTAAAATATAAAAAACATTCAATAATTTTCAACTTTGTCTGACATTTTATGGAAATTTATGTGGAGACATCTACCGATAAAAATATTAACTAAAGGATACTTTGCTGATTTAATGAAGACTTACGTCGCCTAAATTTTAGTTCGTGTAATTTTAAGAATGATTCATACCTAACCTTATTTGAATCAAACTATAGACATAAATACATATTAATTCAAAAAAATTCCAAAGCCGCCCGCTTTTATAAAATATCAATAATACAGTTTAACCATTTTCGTGAATATTTAATTAATTTTTAGATTTACCTTGCGTTATATTACGAAGCTTTATAAAGAAAAGTTATGTAAAATTAAAGTTTCCTTAAAAAATATGTCTACACTTTTCCTTATAAAATGAATCGTTATTCAGGTATTGAATAAGGCTTAAATTCTATCTTAGGAATTTTTTACCGCTAAATTACGCGTCGTATCGACAAATTGCATATAATATAATTAATCGATATGTTTAAGGTACATATCTAGGTATTTTTATATCTTTGAAATATGCAGCTGTTTTAGAAATATTTGATAAAAACTAAAAACTGCCCCTAATAAACCCCCCTCCCGCAGCTGAATTTCTCCCAAAATCTAATCGGCTCAAAGCGAAATAAAAACAAGGTTAAATACAAAATTTTAAGTACATAGGTGTTTTCGTTCTGGAGTTATCGTGGATACTAACATACATCCACACAATCACAGACATATGTAACAAATAATTTATTTAAAGATTTTATACCAAATAAAACATATTTAATAATTTATATAATACTTTGCAAAATTACACTGTGTCAACTTAAGTTGCCTATCCTACAGGCGCTTGATATTCAATATACAATTAACAAATTCAAAAATTATCATAAATTTTATCCTTCGGGTCAACCTCAAAAAGACCTGGTTAAAATTTTCACTATCTAATGCCATTTTTGTTGTTAAGAGTTAAAAGAGAAAGTTGCTAAAGGCTTTAGAGTGGTTTTAATTAATTATATATTAATCCATTGTATATGGGATTTACACTCTTCAGTCGTTAAGATTGCTACTAAGTTTAAGAGTAATTTGTTGATTAGCATTCTTCCATTAATTGGATCAAAAACATTTTCTCTTATCTCGATACCATAACATCTAGCTTCACCGTTTTCATCATTCAACAGTCCGTCATTTTAATGTTAGTTTGGACACCTTATTTGTATAAAGTAATGGCAATGAGTAATCATTACTCAATGGTAATGGTAATTGGCGTAACAATTAGTTCGGAGTCACATCGTCCGTACAATCTGAAGAAGTACATCGTAGAACCTGTCATTTAAGAACGGCTTGGAATCGTTCAACCCTGCGTGTTGATATCGTGCAGGTCCTAATAGGGATTGAGATTCAGAAACCGTGAACCATAGGTTTGAGATCCATGTTGTTTATATTAACCTGGTATGCTCTTGAAGTTTATTTATCCATCAGGGGCTTACAAATGTAAATAGTAGTATTGGTCTTGACTATCTGTAAATAATATTAATATTTAGATAACAATTAGTTTTGGGTTTAGCTATCCACATATGACATTGAAAATTACTGTAAAGGGATATTCGTGATCTATAATCATTGTTGGGTTTTTATTAACAATTAAGTATAATAAATAATCAATTCACTTACCCTAACCGCCTTTATTTACTGTCACGAATTTATAATTGTGAAGGAATTAACTCTAGTGTCACAGGGCCTACTGCTGTTTAGTTCAATCGGTAAGATCTATCGCTTTTCGAGATCGTAGGTACAGGGTCCGTCGCAAGCGCTTGCAACAGAACCAGTACGCAGTAATCGGCTTAGTTTAAGTACACGGCTTCCGGTTAGGTTACGTAGCGGTTACGTATTCTAATTAATTAAGATTTACGATAACGCGAATACCCCTAACTTTATTCATGTTTTTTCTTTATTTTGAATTATTAATTATATTGGAAATATTCAGACATTATATGTATTTAAATTAATTTATGAATTAATGATTCTTTGTTTCGGCTCGTTGTGGGAATTAGATTCCTGGTTTGGCCCTTTCCAGGGAAAGATAATCTTACGGCTCCAAAGGGCCTGGTGCCTACTAAATAAATACGATAGAGCCTTATATCGTCTCTTACATCAGGTCAGTATGAGTATTGTTTACGCCCGGACTGAGTTGGCTGAACGGTCTTATGCTACCGTCCCACAACGGAGCTGAGTTGTAATTTAGTTGATGTGTTAGACTGATTACATTTCAAGCACTTAATAAATAATAATAAACAAACTTGTTTTCGTTTAATAGGATACACGTTTTCTTAAAACTAAGTGGCCTTTCTCTTGTAAATATTGCGTACAAATTGCATTTTTCCATTATTTTTATATTTTTTGTTTGGTTTGTCTTAATATATTTTTTGTTAATTTTTTGGCCTTTCAATTGTTATTTTTTGTAATGTGTTAAATGCATAAGATTTTTTAGTTTGAAAAGGTAATATTGTACACAACTCCACGTAAATATTCCAATAAATTTAGATCATCGGGTCTAAAATATTTCTGTAAAGACTGATTGGAATGGAAACAGAATACATCTTCCAACTATCGCGTTTGGGAATTGTTCAATTTTATAGCATTAACGACCCCCACTTCAAAATCAATTTAAAATTATTTCTGGTGGTTCAAGTGTCCTTAACTTACTTCAGAATCGGTATATACCACGTGAATCTTATTCGGAAGCGTCACATACAACAAAAGTATAGACACTTTATCCTTAAGTACATGCACGGTATACAATTGAAAACACAAAAAATAATACTTTTAACCGTTTCATACATATACCAGGACGGAAATTCTTAGTAATTGTACATTTGATTGGTCCCAAACGTCAACACCCGATCTTCTTCGGTTTCTGAATCCAACATCAGGAAATCTTCTCACCTCTTTTATATTAATCTGGTATTGCGATGTATTTGTGGTTTGTAAACATTCCACACCTGCTAAATCTGTACGAGAATTTCTGGTATTTTTCACAAACTCAGTACAATGCACTGTTCACTTTTTTGTTTTTAATACAAACACAAATTCTCAACTTGGGTCCGCTACTTTCACTCTTAATTTCAGTTGTAACACCTGAAGGCCAGTTTCTGGTACTTGTCACAAACCCAGTAGAATGCACTATTCATTTTTTTGTCTTTAATAAAAAAATGACCAAGAATGCTCAACTTGGGGGCCTATTTCACCCTCGATAAGCTACAGAATCATGTTCATTGGTTTGTATAAGGCAGTAAAATGACCGGTTAACCAGAATGACCCATTTTATGTATTTTTGACATGGACCTTTAAGAAACTATTAGATACTTTTTTGTAAGACGCATTGGCATTAAAATACCTAAACATTGTACATTGATAACATTTTATGATTTCCAACTATTTAGAAAAATGCACTTGATTTGGTTAACATAAACAAGAGAATATTTACTAAGAAAAGAATGACTAATACATTTTGCACACAATCTTTTTGGGGACAAAAGGGTTAACAATTGTCACTTCAAGAAATGCTGTGTTCCGGCAATTAATTTCGATAATTGTCTTTCGGAGAACTGTTTTCAGTTTAAAGCCCTAAAATCTAAATTTTACATTGCAATTTATAAAAACGTATTTCAGATTTGGTTGCAAACCATATTATTTATGTTTTCGTCTTTATGATTGGACACACACGGTCGAATATGTCTTAAGGAGACCACAGACTGCGTTTTTGCTAAGCCGTTTTGTTCGACGAACAATAAAAACGTAAAACTTGCTTTGCACACACACATACATACAAACAGTTTTGTTAACAGTCTTCATTGAAATATAGTCACACGAAGATAACATATCTTTGTGCAGTGGTGGCGGCACTAGCCACAAAATCTAAAAATAATAAAAACAAACGAAGAAGATGGTCAAAAGAGTGGCCTTTGAAAAGGGACTGGTTCAATTATTTGAGAATGGACCACGAAACATTTTGTACGCTTTTAAATATAGTGACACCACTGATCTACAAACAAAATACACATTTAAGAGAAACTATTACACCTTATGAACTATTGACAGCGACGTTGAGATTTGTTGCTACGGGTAGAAGTTACGAAGACTTAAAATTCTGGGTTATCATCTTACCTCAACGTACCGGAAACCTGTAGTTCAATTTGTTCTGTTTTGAAGACGGAATATTATATATTAACCTCTACTTAAATGTTTTATATTGATGTATTTTCTTATTATGTACATTGTTATAACTAATTTATAATATTACCAGTAGCGCTATATTGGGCAAAATAAGATACCAAATTTAAACTTGTCTCAACACTGTTTTTAAACAGCTTCAATGTTGTATAAGTAGACGGATGTTGTTCTACTGCAGTAGATGGATGTTGTTGCATTGTTTGAAAAATGTTGACCTTTGAATTTCTGTCAATGTTCCCTAATTGTGCCTCAAAAATTACATCCATAATCAATTTTTCTGTAAATATGGCTGTTTCTTTAGAAAAGAATCTTAATTTATAGGCTACATTTTTACCGACGACGTCCTTTACTTTTTCAACTTCCAATAATTTTCGGTTTACGTTGAGTAAAACTTTATTTGCTCTTGACTTAGGGGTACTTATTGGGTGTGGTTGGCGCTTTTGATTGCGAGCTGGAATAACTTTGTGAAGTACTTGCATCCCAAGGTATGTTTGACTGTAGTCATAGCATAGACTGGTTTAGGTCCTGTAAAAGCCTTAAATTAACTATGTTTATTTAGTTTCCCAAAACGGAAGAAGAATGGAAATCTATTGCAAAAGATTTTCAAATAAAATGGAATTTTCCAAACTTCGTGGGTGGGTGCGGTAGTACATACAAGGTATTCCACTAGCACATAGTGGTTCGTATTATTATAATTATAAGGGGCAACAAGCCTTGTTTTGTAAGCTATTTACAACGCCAATTATGAATTTATATGATGTGACTTTGGAACAAATGGCCACATATCTGATGGTGGAGTCATAGATGACACTTTATTTTATTCAAAAAATGATGATCTAAAACTACCAAAACCTTCAAAAATAAACAACACGGATAAATCATTACCATTTGTCTTCGTTGCCGATGAAGCTTTTGCTTTGAGAAGCGATATGTTAAAACCTTTCAGTCGAAATCAGCTTGATAATGATAAAAGAAAATTCAACCACAGGTTATCAAGGAGTCGCCGTAAGATTATTATGCACCTTCAACATGCTTTGATACTGAAGATTCAGATACCGGTGATATACAGCTTGGGTTAAGACCAGAACCAAATACAATGATTGATTTGCAACGCGGTTCACAAAGACATGCACAAGCAAACAGAGTCCGAGAATTATTCATGAATTATTTTATTAACGAAGGAGCAGTGCCATGGCAAGAAAAGTTTGTTTAAATTATTAAATTACTTTATTATTTAAAGAAAAAAATGTTGCCCTATTTATGACACCTCAGATGGATACAGATTCGGTTATTTCATTTCACTACTTTAAGACCATCTAGGAGAATTTTTTTAGATTTCATCAATAAAAAATACGAGTTGTTCGACCCAAACAGGTTAAAGATGTTCAATATAACCCCGTTCTACGATACGGTTACTTTATGTACATTTTGTGGTGAAACACTCTATACATTTATCTTTATCTTTGAGAATAAACAGCTTAATTTTCGAGTTAAGTTAGAGTAGGTGCACATATAAATATACGATCAATAAAAAATACTTACTTCATGGTATTCATTTACAACCTCCTAGGTATTATCATTGTTCTCGTTCTCAATATTGGATTCCTGGACATCATCTATATTGTGTACACTTGACCGAGTAACTTCTTGATCACTTAAGAATCATAGCTCATCAAAATACCATAAGTTAGGTACATAAACGTCTTCATTTCCATTGCGATTTCTTTTTGACTCATTCATTCTTTTAAATTCCCTCCGGTAGCCTGAGTTTAACGAATCAATCCTTTCCTTCACAGTTTCTTTTGTTGCATCGGCATCGACCTCTTTTAATTGTATCGATAGCTGTTCATACGCTTTGTCCTTCTTAACACGGCCACTGTACTGGCTAGATTTTATTTTCCATAAAGGCGGAAGACTGCGAGAGATTTCAATAAATTCTAATAAAAACTTTCTGTTAATCTGACGAAGATCTAAATAAACTGTGGAATAAACTTCTTAGTGTAGTATCACCCCAGAGTACACCCAGGCGCCCACCACTGGGAAAAACAATTGTTTTTAAAACTGTTTCCGACTGTAGGAATGTTCGACGAACAAAATGCGCAGACAAAATCCGGTGCAGCTTGATTATTTTCATTGGTTTTGTTGTCGAGGAAGAACGACAGTTTTCGAACCTACACTACAGTTTTTTCCTTTTAGTTCGAACATCATTGTTTAACAAAACCGCTTAGCAAAGACGCAGTCAGGGGACGCCTAAAAGGCACGTACGCGCGTTCATGTGTGGACGAACATGAACGTTCACCGTCCTTGAACACGGACGTACATACTTGGGAGTCAGACTTAATATAAATTTCACAAAAATGAGATATATGTCTGCCACAATAAGCACATACTTTGTTTAGTGGTAGTGGCGTGCGTTTTTTTTAAGTAAATTATTATAGATATTTAATAATAATATATAGTCCTTTTTCTCCAACCTTGAGATTAAAATAAGTATTCAGCTGAACGCCTGCGCTGAAATAAGTACGTCAAATATATATCGTGTACGTTGATTATTGTACGCGCGAACACGATTTTAAGATTTACTTACATGAACAATATTAACAAATTAAACGAAAATCTACTAAAGTAAACAATTTATTTCCACAAAATAAATAATTTAATCTGGTAGACTTAATTAATTAATTCTTTTTTAAATTGGATGTGAATATAAGAAATAATGCTGATTTCAAATTTAAATATATATCTAAAAGGAAGCTTAGGTATCAGAAATCACACCCGCAAATTGTCTGTCTAATCAGTACAGAGGTTTAGAAAAAATTAAATTTCATTTAAATTCTTTTTAATTAAGCCGTTTTCCTTACTGTTAGGTGATAATTAACTTTAAATTTATGAGAGATCTATTGTTCTGTAGATCTTATGTATCAATATAGTTACTAGTGAGTTATGTTATATCATTGGTTATGTTATAAAACTATGTGTATGATTTAATTACCTAGTTCTGCAGCCATGTTAAAAATAAATTTAAGAAGTTATGTTCATTATAAATGCACATTTAATGCTTCATTAACTAAATTTAAATTGATATAGAAAAGAAAGACACTATATTCAACTAAATCGTTGTTCGTATTTTATAAAAATATTTTCTCAAGACAATTTAATCCTCGCAAAAAATGTAATAACAATTCTTCTGTATTTGACAAAATTAATTAAAGGCGGAGAGATGTGATTTATATATGGCGTAATATCTGCTGTTTGTAATTCCTCAAAAATGCTCAAGCTGTCGTCGTGTACCCAACTTACACAACCTCATATAGCAGTTAAGAATATCAATTAAATTCCAGATGTCATCAACTGGCGCAAGTGCGGCAAGCATTACTTTCTCGTTCCTGCACTTTCCACATTTAATGCGTATAAGAGGAAAATTATGTCAGTTAGCAGAAACAAGGGAACTGCTAACTAGTACTAAAAGCCTTGCGTTGGAGTTATATAAATGGCTTATGCGATACGACCGCAACATTGCGTGGAGACGCAAGCTCGATCATTCTCCTTAACTTTCTATCAAGTTCATTTATTTTGTTTCTGATAAGACAACCTCGATAATAACCAAGTTTTTGAAAGCTCATCCCTGGTATCTTCTATAATTCCCAAAGGTTAACATCCAAAAATGAAATATTAACAGTCTCATATAATCGTATGGTATTTATGTTACGTTACTATTAATTACTGTGGATTTTAATACAGTAAACGTAATTTATTGTAGTTTGAGTTACGCTTTCCCCATGATAATAGTGTTTGTACCGTAATATGCACTTGCATACATTTAACACGAATTTGGTGTAACAGTAATAGATTTATAATCCAGATTTAGTACTTAATCGTGTTTCGGAATATAGATACATATAAATTGTTCTTTTATTTAACCTCAATTCTAATACAAAGTAAAAAATGCTAGGAGTATTAAAAAATATTGCTTATATAAATTATCCTGATATGGTGCTTTTATCCCAATTGTTTTAAGCGTTAACTAACTTTAGTAAAGTGGGTGCTTTATCTTTTGAGCTGCTCGCCATATTAAAACTTTTTAGTAGTCTGTAGTCAAAAAAAAATCTAAATGAATTTTTATAATAGAGTGAGTGGTTTAACGTGCAGTTCCAAATTTGATTCACTAGTTGATTATGTTTTATGTACATATATTTTGTTGAATACCACTTCCATAATTTTACAGATCTTACACATTAATCAGTAAAATTTGTACCAATTAAAGTAAGTGTAAGAAAGTACGAAGGATTTAAATTACGTTTTATAATGTGAGGCCAAATATGTTGAAAATGCTCAAAAAAATAAGGAAAAGGTAATTTTAACATATTTGTAACAATACACGGTTTGCCTCATTAACGCATAAAATATTCGTTTGGTAATAAATCTTATTTCAGCAAAGTTATACAATTTTGGTGTTTATTATTATTTGCACCCAACTAACAATAAAAATTAAAAATGTGCTGTAATGTGAAACTTCAAACAAAAAATTTTCGATTCATTTTCATATAAAATGCGGATTTTGCAAAACAGGATTAAACTTTTATGTTGTAGCCACAACTTTAGCAACAGATTTTGTCACCGTTAGACCATTTGAAGTTAATAAATCATACTATTTCATAATATAGTTATAAATTAAACATGATTACAGATAAAACGTGGCTATTCGTAGGAATTGATATTTACTTTCTACTTTTACTACAGTTATAATTGAGTAGTAGCCGCACTCATTTGATATAATTTCACGTAAAAAATCAATATTCATTCTAAATTATGCAGATGGCACCCGACACCCGGATTTAGTAAGGTACAGTGGTATCAATTAAGTTAAAATTTGATTATTCATAGTACGATTCCACTATAACGGCAACCCTACTGAAACTATAGTACACTCAGTATTAAGATCGGTAAGGCTAGCTTACTGGTTAAAGAGAATGTTTGGAGTCTAAGGGACTTGAACTCTTAAATTTAATATTCGTGATGCTTATGCTAATTTTCGTCCAGTCAGCCTTTTTTTAATTCTTTAAGTTAAGTTAAGAAAGCAAAATTATCGAATAGACGTGATTGTCAAGGATTTAGCAATATAAAAATACATAAACATCTTCCTAGTTTTACTTACCGTTGTAGCGAACGGTTACTAAATCACCTATTCGTCGTGTTTGAATATCAAACTATAGTGACCAATTATGAAGGATAAAGCAAATACACTTAACTACTAATACGTTCAACTCCGTTGATTTTGACCTTCCGTGTAAGAATACACGTTTACAGCGCCATCTCTTAGTGTGAGGTGCTGCAGGCGCCATAAATATTAGCGATATATTAAAATATAAGGAAAAAAATAATTTTTCGGACACTCAATGGAAATGGAACCATATTCCCTTATTACAAATCGTATAGAAAAGTATCTCTTTTCTGTATAGCAACCATTTCTTTATAAAGAATTATTAATTATTTATTGAAATAAATGTTACACGTACAACTATTAACATTAGAAAAACTTATGCTTGTACACTGTTTTCACTGTAAATCATTAAATGATAGTGACGATTTTGATAAAACCTCCTGATGTACTCCATTTGACGTAGAAAATGATGAATCGTTACATGCAGGAGCCAACTGTAATTCCGTTACGTTCTAGGACATCATCAGACGGATTCTGGCATCCACTGTTTGACGATGATGGCTGATTAAAAATCATTTTCGAGGTCGCCATTTTATTGTCAATGCTTTCTTCTATATATTCTTCTGGAGTCGTGTTGGATCGTCATCCTTCATGATTTTTGAGCCTCCTGATATCCGCTTCACCCTCAGCAAGAAAAGCAGTTGACGTTCGACGTAGACAGTGTCCAGTGTAACCATCTGGGTTGGGCAATTTCAAATAATGGGCAATTTATTTCGGCATCTTGCAGATCCCCACAGGTTGCACTATACATTTATTATTCATATAAAATACCAACAATCTTGAGTTATTGATATGTTTTGGAAGCCAAGCCTACATATCTCCAGTACAACTCAATCTCATTCTTTCCTCTCATTTCCGTCATAACCGTGAATGTACGCTTCTTCTTTGTCTTATGGTCATGGAGGGTGACAACCAAAAGAGAGCCGGTATACTCGATAACCATCACATTTAACTTTCTTAGCTCCTCACTACGACATGTTCCGTATAGACCGAAAATTAACGCCACTTTAATGATAAGAAAATTATCGTCAGGCGCTTCTGTGAAACATGCTGACACATCATTCTGCGATAGAATTTTTGATTTTTTTGCTTCATATCCCTCGCTTTGGCGCTTTAAACATAACTGTAACTTCCCATAATTCGATATATACACGTTTTCTTTCACTCTCAACGTACATTTCAACATGGAATATGTCGACCACAGCGTGGAAGATTTCAGTTTTTCAGCCTGTAATCAAAACTAACCTTTTCATGACAAAAAGCAATCATAACATCTTCGTCGATATCCCTTATATTCTTTGCAGTCCTCCAAGAATTGAAAATATTGTAGTTCTTCTCATATTTATCTCATGATTTCGAGGGTAATAAACTAACAACAGCTTCAAGCGATAATACCGATATTTCAGGATGATTTTCATTATTTATTTCACACGATAACACTCGACAAAATTTTTGTTTACCTATTTTTGTTTAGTTGCTGTAGTTATGGAAACGGCAATTTGACTCTCGTGCTTGTCATGCATTTTTTAAATAATTTCTTATAAAATGTAACCCATTTGCATTTAGTGTCCAATAAAATTTGATGTATTATTTTTAAAGAAAAGTAGGTTCTTCTTTACTCATCGCGTTTCTAATCACGGCGGCGCCTCGATTAGAAAGGTAGCGATTCGTAAAGAAAAACAATACTTTTCTTTACTTATAATACAAAGAACTATTCTTAGAAGGAGTTAAACAAGAATTCCATTTTAATTATTAGAAATTTTTTTTTATTTAAAATTTTTGTTTCTACGACTAATTTATTTCTATTTTGATTCAAACATTACAATATTTTTCTAAAAATGAGTTTAAACAAATATTACACACTGTTTTCAAATTTTCTAACAAAATTACATCGGATTTACACACATCAATTAATTTAAGTTTAGTATTGTTTACACTTCGTTTCAGAAAACCTTCAAATCACTTCCACATCCAACGGATGGGAAGTACTGTATCGCTGTGTGTGTGTGGTGTGTGGTGTGTGTGGTGTGTGTGGTGTGTGGTGTGTGGTGTGTGGTGTGTGGTGTGTGGTGTGTGGTGTGTGGTGTGTGTGTGTGTGTGTGTGTGGTGTGTGGTGTGTGTGTGTGTGTGTGTGTGTGGTGGCTGGCTGGTTGGGTGGGTTGGGGTGTGGGCGCGCGTGCGAGCGTGCGTGCATTCGTGCGTGCGTGCGTGCGTGCGCGTGCGCGCGTGTGTGTGTTCACTTTCGCACACTTATAGACGTCAACCACCCTAACCGATTGATTGTTTTTGGGATCAATGGGGTATGAGGAAATGGGTTAAATTGGGGGATAAGAACCCCTTTTGTAAATTTTTATTTTTTTATATTTTTTTGCTTTTAATATGTAATTAGTAATATAATTGTGAGTATTTTTTATTCCTATAATTTTTCTGTACAACAAACAAACTTGTTTATTGTTTTCTCAAACCCACATTCAGAAAACGACAAAAAAGATTTTGCTCATAATTTTTTCAATTTTTGTAGAAGTACACCATTTAGGCGCGAAACGGCTGGGGGCGAAACGGCATCGGAAGCGAAACGGCGGGGGCCAAACGGAGGGGGCGAAACGGCGGGGGCGAAACGGCGGGGGTGAAACGTCCCCATCCCTTTTTTTTTTATTCTCGAACTTAGTGTGAACAGGATTTATCAAAAAGAGGTTAAAATATTTTGACGGTATGCCAGTTTTAAATTATATTTTAGAATTTAGTAACAAATTTAACAACTTCACTTAATCATAGCTCCATTCTTCTCTATCAGGAATGTTAATGGTCTAGGCATAGACGCAACCAGGTTTTGGCAATACTGTTGTATTACATTTTTCCATTCCATATTTATGGCATTTAAGTTGGTATAAATTAAATGACATTGATCTAATTGTGAGTATTTTTGTCCCTATAATTTTTTTGTACAACAAATAGTGTAAATGTCATTTTGACAGCATAATTTAAATTTTACATATATATATATATATATATATATATATATATATATATATATATATATATATATATATATATATATATATATATATACAGGGTGTCCGTGAGGAACTGTAAAACTGAAATGGTATGTTCCTTGGGTCAATTTAGAAAAAAGTCCCATAAACATAGGTCTGATTCGCAATAGTTACCCAGATACAAGCGTTTAAAGTTTATAAATGATCACATTTTTTCAAAAGTAATTATTATTAGTCAACTGGAAAACAAAACCGAAACAATCTATCATTTATTCGTTTGTGTTCTAATGACAAAGTGGATTGTAGTAAATTATTAATTTAAATTTAAAATGCCTTTCAATTTTCTAACGAAGAGTATGCTGACATCATTTACATTTATGGATTTTGTGATGGAAATGCGAGAGCTGCCGTTAGGGAATATGAACGAAGATTTCTAACAGGAGGATTCCAAATAACCATAAATCACTATAAAAGGTAATGTTCTTGGTTGTCGTCAATCAGGGAATTGCTGATGATAAATTCTTTTTGCTAGTAGTACATTTTTGTTACACTCTCCCACAAAAACCATATCAGTCACTTTTTCCTGAGAAAAATTGATCTTAGTAATACTCGTAGTAAAAAAATCAATAGAAACTAATAAACGTAGTCTAATATTAAAACTTTTAAACAAGTTTAATGTCAAAGTCATAGCCAACGAGAATATTGTGTTTTTATTAATGTTTTACACACCAACAATCTTAACTACTTTTTATTATTATTTTAATATCTCACCAAATATTAACCAATTAAGGATCAGTCTAGATTATTGTGTAATTTTTTTTCGGAAAATTATTTTTGGTTCAATATTTCCACGGGTAGCCTAATAAAATTTCACCTAATTCTTGTTTCAATTAATGTTTGGCTCAAATAATTACGAATAACTCACATATTAAGGCAATCAGGTTTAAGATAATACTTAAGAAATAATAAAGTAATCTGAACGAATAAAAATTGTAGTAATTGAAGAAAATCAATTAAATGTCATTTTTAGTGTTAGTGAGAATCCGCATAATTAGTAACAGAGAAATTGCAAATACCTTTGAAATTGATGGTGGTAGTTAGGAAGAATTTAAAAAAAGAATCATATCACGCACAATTGCAACAGGAGCTTAATGAGGACAATTATTTTTTATCTACATAATTTTGTTTCGCCAATATATATATATATATATATATATATATATATTCCATTGGTGCATTATCGCATTACCTGGTTAATGTTTATTTATTGTTAACACTTACTTTAGTTGGAGTATGATTTACCCTTTACAATGAATTGGGATATTTTAAACGTGAAGCAAAATTGATGCCTTTATGAAAGCGGTAGACGTCTACGATATGTTGCAAGACAGTAAGGTGTTGACCAATTAGCTGTGTTTCGAGTTGCTCGACGTTATCGGGAGGCACATACTCAAGAAAAAAAGGACAAAGGCGTAAAAGACGTACTACGACAGCAGATGATAGATTTATGGTGCTAAACGTGTTGCGAAACCGTACTTCAACAACTTTAAAATTACAAAGGTTTCTTAAAGAGGTTTGGAATGTTGAAATTACAGAAAAGACCGTGAGTAAATGTTTAAATGAAGTTGGAATGCGTGCTAGAAAACCAGCTACCGAACCCTTACTTTTATCCAGAATCGAACAACAATTAAATTGGAATGGAGAGGACTGGAAAAACGTATTGTTTACAGACGAATCACAGTTTTGTCTTAGATATCCAGACAGTCATCTGAGAGTGTGGCGAAGACAAGGTGCGCCATGTACCTAGCGCAACATTGCCCCCAAGAAAGTTTCGGAGGAGGGTCCATTATGGTGTGGAATGATGTAAATTTAAATGCCCTCAGTGCAGAAAGGTATATAATAGACATTTTAGAAGAACATGTGATACCAATGGCGTTATTTATGGGCAATGCTTTCTTACTAATGCACGATAATGCCCGACCGCACATTGCCATATCAGTCATGGAGTATCTACAAGAAGTTGAAATTAATACTCTAGAGTAGCCAGCACATAGTCGGGATTTAAATCCGGTTAAGCATGTATGGGTCATGCTAGAAAGACGTATATGCAATTGACCTGTAGCTCCAAATCCATTAGATGAGCTGTCAATAGCTTTAATTGCAGAATGGGAATTGTTAAGTTAGGAAGACATTAAAAATTATTTAATTTTAAGTATGAGACGTTGCCTTCAAGCGGCAAGACGATCAAGAGGAGAAAACACGAGATATAAAGTTAACTAAAATTATATTAAGTTACAGTTGTTTATTTTAAAATAATATATTGTTTGATTTATTTGGTATTTTGATTGTCAAAATTTTACTATTACTGTAAAGGGGATGTTCAGTCAATTATAATGAATACCCTGTGATGCAATAGAGGTAAAAATACTTAATACTATTATCAAGTAAAGGGAAATGGTGATGCGATAACTGAAAATTGACAAATTTTATATATGTAAAAAGATTCCCCCTAATGGGATACGAATCCATGTCGTCTCGTTGCCTAGACGAATGCTCTACCAACAGGGGTTATGAATTCCATTCGATAGAAACTTAATATGTATATAATTTGTTAACAAAAGGATATTGTGTAAACTTATATGGTAACAGCAGTACCTATTGTGCACTATTATCTTGTAGCTCACATATCGTTAAGGTTGCACACACGACAAGTACGTAACTGATTGTTTTAATAATAATTGCTATAAGCAAATTTTCATAACTCCTGTTCGCGGAATATAAAATTTTTCAATTTTATATTTTATAAATAAAATCATGAATGCTAATTCAATAAAATGACCAAGGATTACTATTTAAAATTTGGTTATAGCAATTATTAAAACAATCAGTTACTGACTTTTCGTGTGTGCAAGCTTTGTGGGCCACATGATAATAGTACACATAGTAACTGTTACCAGGTTAACACAATATCTTGTTAACAAATTATATACATATTAGGTTTATATCCAATGGAATGCATAACCCCTGTAGCTCAGTTGGTAGAGCACTCGTCTAGTCAACGAAAGGACATGGGTTCGTATCCCATTCGGGGGCATTTTTGTATTTTATTTTATTACAAAGTTTCCATTTAAAAATATGAATGTTGACGTCATATCCGGAAAGTGAGCAGCGCCATCTACATGTGCGACACAGCATTAAGTCCGGAATGAAAATAAGAAATCGACATGTCGCAGGATTTTGACCACAAATTAACGATTTCGAAAATAATGAATTTATCCGTTACTTTCTGAGCGCACTGTATATATATATATATATATATATATATATATATATATATATATATATATATATATGTGCTTGTATGATGAAAAAGAAATACAGCAGAAAAGTAAATTAAAGTAAACATTTGTAAATTTAAATTTAAATTCCAATTATCTTTTATAACTAAAAATGTATAATTTATAGCGTCTCTTGCGTAATTCCCTACCTTTATTGTTATTTTATTCCAGACAAAATTAAAATTTGCGTACATGGGCAACAGAAACAGGTCACCTTATTTACCAATTAAACTAATTTGCAATGCACATACTGATGATATGCGATTATTGAAAATGAGAACACCAATTAATTTATATACCATTCATGTAAATTCTAAACGATTACATCAAAACTATGTGATAATTCAGAGCAGCTAATTTATGTAGATTTACAAAATGAACTTGATAGTTGGATACTGCTGACTGATAATATAACAATAAGAATCAGCGAATGTTCATTAATGTTTATTAAAGCAGCAATTCTTATTATTAATACAGATGATGCAAATGATGTAGCACTTGACGGCCGTTGTTTGACCGTTTATAATTTTGAATAATTATACACAAAACCGTATATTCACATTCACGCATCTCAAAAATGAGTTAGTTAATGTCAGCTATCGTGTATGTTATCGTTTCTTGTAATACAGAAGAGTTAGATACATCTTTGCAGGTTGCGGCTCAATGATTTGATGAGGTCGTAGTTGAGAGAAATATACCAAACTCATGGAAGTAATTGGACAAATGGCAGCTATACGGTAAACTATCTTCAAAATCATGTTTTGCGATATCTACACCATATTGGATATGAAAGATTCATATTAATCCACGATAATGCCGGTCACATGTCATAGTGACTTATGCAAGATGTAAATTACTTGATTTATCGGAATCGATTTCATCAACAAAAATCAAATGTTTGATAATTTTGCCCATGAGAATACAATATGGTAACTAAGGTACGTTAGTAGGTGATCACTGCGCCAAGCCATCATTATTAATATTATAAAATACTAATTTGTTAATGTAATGTAATTTTGTAAAAGGAAACATGAAAAATGGTATGCGTGGTTATCGCAGAACACAAATATGAGAGTATAAAATCATTACTTATCAAATATATAGTAGCTAATATTAACTTTGAATTAAAAAACGTTTCAATACCGTTTGTTTGATTGAGTTTGGTATTCAACTGTGCATGATAACGTACTGACATACAGGCGGAAGGACTAGATAAATTAGTAATGTACGGGTATGGTCCTACATTGGTCTTACTCCATGTCTCAATATTTTCATATTGGCCTAACTACGTTTCGACAAAATCTCGTTTGTTATCTTTGTGTTCTGGTAGTGATTTCCATTTGGTGATTTTATAGTATCATTCTAGTTCGATGGCATTGATCGTAATTTTAGAAATGTGACTGCCTCTATCCTTTTTTGGCGTTTTCCCTTTAAGTATTATTTGAGGGTTTGTTCTTGTTGCAAATTATCGCAAATTAGTTTCCATGTCTCTGGTAGCTGTTGAGTATCTCTTACGTTTTGCGTCTTCTGGACTGCGTTTCGGTGTTCCTCTTTTCTAACGCGTTTATATATTTATGCTACAAATGTTTGACAGCGGTAATCTGTATATTACTTGTTTTTCTATTGCAATCTTGGTATTTGCGTTATCCGCCACCTAGCCCTAGTAAATATACCTCCGATATTATGATTTTCCATGATTTTACTTACTTATCCAGTAAAACGTATCATATACGGTAAACATATTCTTGTAACTGAACCAATTTTACTCTTGTCTTGTGATTTGGATCAGTTTTGCACTTTTTTACATTTCTCCCCATAGTTTCATTTTGAACTTAAATTCTTCTTATTTTAATTCTCTCCTGGTGTGATTTGCTCTCTTTTGCCAGTATTGTTAATCTCGATATGAATGTTTTTCTCACAGAGTTGATGAATTACAATTATAATTCACCTAGAAAAACCACCATCGCCGCTCACGCTAATGCATAAGTAATAATTCTGATCCATGTTTAGAAAGTAGACACCCTTGCTGCAAAATTTTTTTTTGTCAAATTCCATGTTCTTGGTTTCTACAAATTAAACATTGACCGCTTACATTGATAAACATGTAATAGCATGAAATATTGATAGTGTCCACTGCCAAAAAAACATCTACGAAAACATGTATTTTATGGAAAATTGTACTATGTTAAATTTGTGAATAAACTTACTGAGTTGATTTATTGTAACATATTTGTTAAAAAGATTGTTAAACCGTAAGATTACCTTAAATCGGACGTAACTAAACATATTTTACTATTTCTTCGAATAAAAATTACGTTTAATATATGTTACTGCTGAAATATAAATGTTTGCAATTTCAGATGTAACTTATTTGATGTTATAATTTAATACAAAAAATATAAATACATAGCGTGAACATATACTTTAATAGAAAATATTTGGAGGGCCGTCCATTAAAATCAACAAACATATAGCAACATGCAATATTAATGAACGGTGTGAGAACAGTGGCTCAATTCTCTGACAAACCACCCGCGGTTGTTATTCTATGTAAATGATCGACCTGCAGGTTGCAAATGAGGCAATAGCGACGCAGGCATATGCCAGGACTTGCGAAGGCATGGCGAAGTATGCAGATTATGTGTAGTCAGTCATTAGGCGCACTTGAGCGTTCTGTTTGTTTTAGTCCCACCTCAGAAAGAGCGATTTTCTCTGTTCAGATGTACTTTGTAAAATTACTTTTTCATATAAAGCCATTTAAAGCTGAACAATGTAAAAGAGCTTTTGCTTTAAGCTATTTTAAACATGGTTAAAAATATATTCTCTAGAAGCCAGTAATTTTATTTGCCTTTTTGTAACGAATTAGTGGTAATCAACCGATATTAACAGAATAAAAGCAATAATATAAAACCTGATTCCGTACTTTAAAATTATCAAACCTCACATAAACTGCGCCATAACAACATGAATAATATGTAATTTCAATATTTCCTCTTGCTAAACTACCTTATGCATGGATGGTATCTCTAACTGCTGAAATAACGTATTAAAAAAGCATGTACAAGGGTAGATATTTTTAATTTAATTTTCAGAAATTTACGTATATGATTTGATAATCTAAGTTACTGCTTAACAGATGATTCATTCAAAATTTTAACTATTTTAATTTTTCTTTTGTTAATAAAAATAAAATAATTAATTAACAAATAAAATAAAGGTAAAGTTAAATTAGTGATCCGAAAAATAAAAAAAAAACAATAGAGTAAAACTTACCGGCATAGTTTGGCTCCCGTGCAAGCTATTAATGGCAGCCTGTGCTTCCTGATGCGAACTGAATTTCACGAAAGCACAACCTATAAACACAAAAAATGTAATGATAATTTTTTTAAATACTTTAAAGAAATGATTTTTATTTTAAAAAGCTGTCTTAAAAATATCGTTGTATATGGAACACGAGCTTGCACGAGTTTAATTTTTTAACAATGACATTGAGGGACCTTACTGTTCTAGAAAAATGTATAACATTGGATTGTTACCTGTAATAAAACAATAAGAACCCTAAACAAACATCAAATTAAAAAAAAATAGAAATAAATAGGTATAGAACTAGGTTCTATATTTTACGAACTTTAAAAAAAAATATGTGCTAATGAACTGTGAAGTTTCATGTTAGTATTAAAATATTTAGATAATAAATAATTAGCACAGGGCGTGCCTCAAATCTTTAATGTATGCAAGTTATCAAGTAAGTTACTATTCAGAATTAGCATCTTTAACAGTTTGTTACTGCAATCGTTAACTGTTTGTAAATTTAGTTATTTAAAGTACACCCTGTATGTAGTATATAATAAACTCATGGTACATTCTATTTATTTTGCAATTTCTTATATTTGCACATTTCGTATCGTTCAAATATCATTTTTGTAATGTATTTATCTTCTTCTATCAAGCTTAAGAATACTAAAGCTATAGTAATATCAATTTCAAGTTTACAAAAAAACTTGATCAGACAGTTACATACCAAATCATGATATTTGATTTACAACAAAAATAATTAAAAACATACAAAACCATGAGCCTGTATAACATTGCAAGAAGAAAGACATAAAGCCACACAAAATACATAGAAGAAACTTTAGATACTCTTTATGCAAGTAAAAAAATCACTTATTTTTATAGATTTATTCTGCTAATTAAGGTAAATTTTATTTAACTTTTATTAAAGAATCTATTCAAATGAGTACATCTGATTTGGGATAATCCTTTGAATATCTTTTTTTATTTTGACAATTTATTATATTTAATTTTAACATGGGGACATTCTATGTTGGTTCGAATTTTTCAAAGATGCTTGTAGTCAGCAATTATTAACTTTAAGTCATTGTTGCATTACCAGGTTGATGAAGAAAGTCCAAATAAGAATTATAGAATATTTTACGAGTGTATAAAATAAAAAACTGAAATTTAGAAAATTAAAAAATGCATAATTATATTTTGTTTTCTTAAATATATGATAAAAAATTGTTAAATAAAAAAATGTAAAATTTATGAATTGCATTGCGAAAAACTGACAGTGTTTCTCTACAATCATGTGCTAACTTCTAGTGGGTTTTTTTTTCTACAGGAATCCTTTAAATTTTCTACTTCTACTACTTAGCAAATACGTCAACAAATAGACAACATCTTCACATTCAACTTACAGAAACTCATATTCCTGAAGAAGGCTGCATGATCCTTCTGAAATATGTTTATGACAATTAAACTAACAGAATTATAATTGAATAATGCTTTGAAAAACAATAAAAAAATTTTGTCTAACGATAACAAGCACATTATGGAAGGCAGAGTAACAAATTTATTTTAGTTTAGCCTAATTTCAAATAAGTAATGATATCTGTAAGAGTAAGTACAAAAATGAGTAAACCAAATTACAGTACGTGATCATACCATTAGAGCTACTTCTGTTACATGAGGTTACTTTCTCATGAAATAAATAGAGTTGGAGATACGGTTGGTTTCGCAATGTGAGTTAGATATACGTCGACGCAGTTACTATTTAAACCTTCTTTTTACGTTGCTGTCGTTTTTCTGCTTGAAGCATCTTGCATTTCAGTTTAGATCATATTACTCTTTTCCAATAAAGTTCAAATAAAGTTTTATGGTATTTTGTAATGCTCTGTTTTATATTGTACACTTATTATTATTGGTTAATTGTTAAAAGTAATTTTTTTAACGATTTGTAAATTTGTAGTAGTAAAAATTTACCACTTAACATCGCTTGATACGTCACTGGTGATTTTCAAACGAGTTGTGTAGGTTGGTCACTATTACCGGTGACATTTTGTGAAATTGTTTTTAATTTCTTTTTGTGAGATTATGCGAAAATTCAAGTACAATCCCATGAAGTGTTTAATTCATTTGGATATTATTTTTTGTGAGTAGCAGACGTCGAGTAGAAATGTTTTCTGAAAATGTAAACTTTCACCATTGTTATATAAAATTAAAATATTTAGCTTTTGAGTTTTTAAATATTGTATTTTTATATTTATATTTTATATAAATCTATACATTTCGCTTGAGATGTTGAAACGAATTTTTGAAACATGAAAATTGAAAACGCAAACATAAGCCTGCTATTAATGTAACAGTTTGATAAACGTATAAAGTCAACTATGGAATCTAATTTTAGCAAAGAATAACTAGATAACTTAATAAATTAAATATTATTAAACTGCCTTGAAGATAACAAATAAGAACACCCTCTAACGGACGAAGGCTAACAGTGAAAAATGTCATAATTAATGTGTAAATTTAACAAAATTTAATCAAATTATGATGTAAGTATAAAGTTGTGAAAAACTGTAATTTGAAATTGATAAAAACATTCATAAATAGAAACTTATACCTTTGAAGATCCAGTCAAATCTAACAAAAAAAGTAGTTTTTTTTATTAATAATTGTAATTGTTACTGTACAGTGAAAAACACAATGTAGTACGTTTAACATGATTATTAATTTAAATTACATATATTCAATTATTACAGTGCTGTGGTAACTTAACATATAATTGGTAAAACATTTACTTCAAGGTCTACGAAAAAACTGCAACAAAACTAGACATACTAAAAGCGAAAACTAAAACAAAGACATACCATTGAGCCTTTTTTAATTATAAGATGCCAAAGCCTATTTAAACGAAGATTTTCTTCTTGCCTAAGGAAGTTATTAGCATGTTTATATATCTCCATAGCTTCACGATGTAAACGAATATAATAATGAGTTTGTTTTGACAATGTTTCCACATTATAAAATGGAATGTCATGATTTAAACTATTTAAAGCATGCTCAGCTACCGCAGATTTCTTAGGTTGACCTAATCTACAGTATCTCATATGTTCTCTATGTCTGGTATCGAAGCTAGGTTTTGTGGTTCCAATGTAAACTTTTCCATGCAAACAAGATTACTTATACACATTGGAAGATGACAATGGGTTTTAAACATCTTTAGGTGACCTTATATTTATTTCATTTTCTTGTAGGTTTAAAAACAGTCCCAATGCCATAATTAATTAGCATTTTGTCAATCCTATCTCTAAAATTAGTTATAAGAGCAAGGAATACAATACCAACGTTAAGCACTAGTGCTTCTTCATGGTTATGTCTGGCAGATGTAACAACATTATTAATATCTTTAACTGACTATCCATTAGCTTGTAGTAATTTTGTTAAATATTTATATTCGTCTTTCAAAAATTCAGGATAACAAATTTGGTGTGTCAGCTTTTGGTAAACCTTAAAAGAAAGTGAACTGTTAGTTTTAGATATTATTATATCAAGAAATGATAAACTTCCATTAGTTTCGTTCTCCATGGTGAACAGAAAGTAAAAATTCAATTCAGACTATTAATACCAGCAATGTTTTTTCGTCTTTTTTATATTTCATAATTTTGTTCTAACATCTCAAGCAATTCTTACAGATATTACCATTTACTGAGTACGATAGCTGTAATTGTTATCGAAACGTATAGATTTATGTAAAATATAAATATAAAACATACATAATTAATATTTGCATAGTGTATTTTTATATTTATATTTTACATAAATGTATACGTTTCGATAACAATTAGAGTTATCGTCCTCAGTAGTGGTAATATCTTTAAGGATTCATTAAAACGTTAGAACAAATTTATTCTAACGTTTTAAACAATTGTTAAAGATATTACCAGTACTGAGGGCGATAACTGTAATTATTATCGAAACGTATAGATTTATGTAAAATATAAACATAAAAATATACCATTTAAAAACCCGAAAGCTATGTACTATAATTTATGTGTAAAAATGGTAAAAGATCACATATTCATAAAAATACAGCCATTCAAAAACCCAAAAGCCAAGTATTTTAATTAGAAATATATTCGTTTGCTTCAGAAATTTTGTATCATGTATAGTAATTGTATCGCAATAAAACCTATAGTATAGAAGTTATAACATCTAATAAAGCGTAATTTCCAATTCAAAGTAATTCACTATGTATAATTGATTTATTTTATATTTGAACAAGCTGAAGGAATTTCATTCCCCGTAGCATGCATTTGCGAAATGTGTTTGGCGCGGTATTGTTCACTGGGAAGTAAATAAAGATTTTTGACGTTAGCGGATGAGAACCAGATAAATTTTTGTATAATAACCACTAGTTATGTATTGAAATTTAAAAAGGGACAAGACAAGTTTATTTTGAGTCTTTTTTAAAAGAATAGTGACTATTTAATTAAACTGAAAGCAAGTTATTTCAGTTTCTTCACATATTTTAGATAACCGAGTTAGGGTTTTAAGTGAGTTTAAACATCTAAGCAAGTTAATCTTACAACGCACTTCATAATTATTTGAATTTGAAATATTAACGAGTATTACTGCTACACGTTAATCGGAATGACTGATAACGGAGTAATTAGTAGATTTGTGTCCAAGTTTATAGATTTTCTTTACACTGTACCTTAGCATATATAATATATTGTTCTCGGAATAATATTGACAAATTATGAAATGATAGCGTCTGTTTGACTAATTATTATCGTAAGTGCTTTACTGTTTGACGATTATATTATCGAACAACTGTCTACTCCCAACGCTGATTGCTATCCATCACCATATTTCCTATATTACCATAGCCACACTGCGATTTTATAAAGCAATAATTTTTCCAAATCCTTAAATATTCATATTTAAACGTATAAAGAAATAAGAAATTCAAGGTTCAAAATAATACAACAGCTGTTTCAATTTCAATCAACAAAGTTAATTCAAAATGGTGTCACAAATGACAATTCGCGAACCCATCTAGAATGTGGCGTGGTAATCACCTCACTACCAAATTTTACCTCCTACCTTACGATTTTCATCCCCTTTTTCCTCTCCTTTCTTCACAGTTTCATTTACTTTTTCAACTCTTTATTATTATGTCGTCTTCTTTACGTCCCTTTGTTAGCCTTTACTCTTTACTTCTTATTTTTCTGCCCTTATTAGTCACCTCCCATTTTACCCTTGATTTTAAACCTCCCTTTTTTCCATCCGCAAGTTGCATATATCGAAGGGTCTCGCATCTTGAAACTAATCTTGGCTGAGTATGTAAAGTTTAGGATCTTGGTACGGCAGCTTAGGTCCGCAGTATCTTGACACTGATCTCCTATCTTGGTCCAGATACTTGAAACAACGGTCAGTGTCCAAAAAAGTGCAGGTTATTTTTCGCACATCTTTTAACTTGTAAAACCTGCTTACTTTGGAGGAGACACCATAATACTTCAATACCTTTCACTCATTAGGAACTACGAAATCCCTTGGAATAATCATTATCAAAGTTAAACCTTTCACCAGAATTACGTAATACTCCCTTTCATCTTTTACGACTGATCATAGCATCCTCTACTTACAGGAGGGTTAAACCTTATCACCTCTCATTAAAGATTACGCAGTACTGCAGAGAACCTGAAAGGTTAGACTTTTCACCAGAATTATGTACCTAATACTTCACTTTCACTTTTTAATGGGCCATCATCGCATTGATTTTACGGGGATTACACAATAATTACCAATGAGTAGAAAATGTAAAATCAAAGATATCGGAAAATTGCAAATTTCATTTTTATTCATTCGTATTATTGTTTGCGTTTTTGGAAAGTTGCTTACAATACAATCTTGTAAAATAATTTTAAAACTAGCACCTTGAGAAACGATTTAAAAGTTAATTTACGTCTTGAATAATTGTAAATGCCTTTTTTGTAACGCAGATTACAACATAATTTTAAAATTAGCCAAAAGAACCCAAAAAAAAGTTACCCAACAAATACGAAAACCAAAACTCTAGCCAACAAACACACGTAAACAAGCAAACAGACGAATCAGAGAAATAAACACGAAACAAAAAACATAGCAAAAAGTTATTCAACAAACAGGCAAACAGCCACAAACTAGCCAACAACCACACACGCAAACACTGAAATTTAGGAAACACGCATACAACAACAAATTGCTCAATATCCAAACGTACAAATACAAAATACCAACGAACACACACTCAGACACTCCTGAAAAATTACAAATTCTTTTTCAAGCCAATATTGTTTAGCAGAATATTTTTAAAACTATTACTTAAAAGTTAGTCGATAGCTTAAAAAATAATATAACAATGTTTGGTAAAGTCGTTTCCAAAACTATCTTGTTCGCTAAAACAACACAAAAACAAAGAAAATGGTACCCAAATAAATTATCCAACAAATGCACATGCAATATATAAACACCTAAACACACAAATATCCCAAACGGCTAAATCAATAAAACTAAACAAGCCAATTAATACTCAAACAAGTACACAACATATAACCACACACACGCACCCCGCACCTACCCAAAAATATGAACAAAGCACAAAAACAAGCTAAACATACAAAAAAACTAAGCAATTAAGCAATCAATTCAAAAATAGTATAGTAGCACAGTATCCACACACAATTAGCAAAATAAACAGTACCGAAAACAACTACTATTAATTTTTGTAATTTACATGTTCAAAATGAGCACATATTCATAAATAGTGGTTGACGCAGTTAGAAATAAGTTAGTATTGTTTGTCGTAGTTCTGCAATACCTATTGGTGCATCATCAGAGCGGAATACTGACTCATCATACCCCAACTGCATGCATCAGGTGACGTAAGGTTAGATGAATGTGAAGTGTAATCGAAATTCGTTCCACTAGAAATTATTTTCTTTCCAAAATGCTCGCAGAAAAGTTCTAATGAGCATCTGGCTGTATGGATTGTGGCACCATCCTGTTGAAACCATTGCCTCTTCAACTGCAAATTTCGTGCGCGGAAAAAATTTCTGAAGTATCTCATAAAAGGTATGATGATGTTCAGCCTGTAACGCTATTGATTAACAGTAATTGTGTGTTGATTTCCATCCTCAACAAAATAAGGACCTATTATACCGTGCCCCGATACAGCACATCGGGTTGTAAATCGGGCACTGTGAAGTGGTTTTTCTACAATGAAGTCAGGGCGTCCAAATCCAAGAAATCGAGTTGTTTATCTATTTAGGTAAACATGACTTTTATCTGAAAATCATACATTTTTCAAGAAATCGGTATCTTCGCATACTAGGTTCAACACGCGCCCACAATAAACTTTTGCCCACAGCGTTTAGTCGTTGTCCAGTTTGAATACGATATGGATAACCATCAATGCCTTCCACGTATGAATGTTACGCAGTTCGTCGAAGACTTCTTTTTGGAGACACAAACTGTTCTTAGACGACCTGAAGAACCCTTGCGCTGACACAATCTACTACTAATGCGACGAAATTTCTCAACAATTGCTAACATCACGCTTTTACTGAATACAGTTTCACTAAATTGTTCCCGATACATTTCAAGAACTTGTCTCAAACTTGGGCCATTGCCCCATTCACTTTCGTATGAACGGAAATAATGTTCTACTATAAATATATTTTCCTCAATTGTGAGAACCATTTTCAGAACGATTTTAAAACGAGCGTAATGTTAATATGCCAGTTAATGACAAACATGACAAACAGAAATCGCCCAAGTCATTCCATGGCCCTTTATATTTCGGGACTTTTTATTTTGTTCGAATACCGTATGTTTACAAACATAAATACCTGGTGTGGAACAACATACGAACTTCCAACCTGCAAAATAGAAATTAAAAGAAATGAAATAATTTTAATAACAATTTTTTAAGGATGATTATGCATCCCCTTTTTTAATACGTTCATAACGAAAATAGGCAACATTTTAAAAACAAAAACAATGATCTATGTCAGATAGACGTTAATAGACCAATAGATGCTAACAAAAAAAATTTCAAAGCCGCTCACTTTTATAAAATACGGATAATACAATGCATTTTTAATCCTATTTTATTAATTTTTAGAATTAGTTTGGTTTATATTAAGAAACTTTATAAAAACAAGTTATGTGAAACTAAATTTTCTTTAAAAAATATGTCTATATATTTTCCTTTAAAATGAATTGTTGTTCAGATATTGAAAAAAATTGAACGCTTAAATTCTATCTTAGGAGTTTTTGTACCGCTAAATTAAGCATCATATCAAAAAATTACATAGATGGTATTTAATTAATATGTTTAAGGTGTATATGTTCGTATTTTAAAAGATACCTACAACTGTTTCAGAACGAACTCATAAAAACCTAAACCTGTTCCTAATAAACCTCTCTCTTTCGGTCTGAATTTCTCCCAAATTCTAATCAGCTCCAGGAGAAGAGAAAAATAAATAGCCAAAAAAAATGCGTTTTTTGGCAGAATTTTTAAAAACTTTATTTGAAAAAATTGTCTCCTTTTTAATTCTAAGTATGTATACCATTTTTTCAGACACCTAGGTTAAATTTCATTTTTTGGAAATTTTTGACAAAATAAAAGCAAAAAAACAGATGCTAGTCCATTTGTTAATGAAATATTTAGCTGATGGTAATAAATTCATTCAAATTTATTGATCCAATTATTAGTTTTTAAGGAAAAATAAAATTTCGTTGTAAAAAAATTTACTTCTGTGATGCAAAGTTTGAATAACTCTCCCATTTTTTCCAAGTTACATCATTGCTATATTATAAATTCTAAACGCATTCTGAAAATTTAGTGATGCTTTCAAATAGGCCCCACTATGATAGTTAATTTTCTAAACCCACTTTTTTAATGCAAAACGTTAAATTTGATCAAAAATCATAAAGGGAAAGGTAGGCACTAACATTTTTACAAGTTGGCTATGAATAACAAAAGTTTATGTCATTTTTGCATTTTACAACACATAATCTCCAGTGTTTTGTATTTAGCAATAAAACACATACTTTTTATAAGTAACATGTGTTAAATAATTATACAAAACGAAACAATTTAGCACAAGAAAATATTACTGACAATGATGACAACAAGGAACGAATTAAAACAACAAACACGAACTACATCTCTGTATGACAGACTTCACGATCTATGTAGGCAATAGTCTTACTATCAACTGCCTTACCCGCATTTTGTAGATGTTAAGACTTAATGTTGGCACAACAGTTTCTAATTGTCTCTTTCACGATCTCGCCCTAAAATACTTGATTCAAGCAATGTTTAACCTCATTCGTTTGCTGTATTGGCGCACCATCGATCTGATACCACAAATCGTTTCTAGTAAGTAAAGGTAAATTGTCTAAAAAGTCACTTATCTCATCCCTGTAGAAGAATAGTCCAACTAATTGATTGTTCAATATACCACACCAAACATTTATTTTAAAAGAATATTGGTCGCGACATTCTATTGTAAAATGCGGATTCTCTTGACTCCACCAACGGCAATTTTGTGAACTCACGGTCCCATTTAAACTAAAAGTTTCCTCGTCAGTCCAGAGTATTTGATAAGGGAAACGGTTATTTTCTTCCTTCATCCTTTGGTACCAAAACGAAAAACCCATTCTGATTTCGAAATCCCGTTCCTTTAAAACGTTATAAATTTTGGCTTGTATGGGCGAAACTTATTTTTGTGCAGGATTGTCGTCACAGTTTCCCTGTGATATCTCTTTAATTCGGCAATATTCGTGATGTTGGCCTGTCCTTTTTCAACCACGTTTAGACAAACAGTTAATTGAGCTTCTTCATCATATTTGTTTGCAGCATGACGTTTTTTAATGTATTGACAACAGACGCTCCTTGTCGAAATTTGCTAAGTATTCTGGATATTGTGCTTTGTTTAACATTTTCCCTGGGTGACGGTTATTAAAAATTCCAGCTACTTGCCGGTGAGGTGTATTTTCACCACATAATAAAACAATTTCGACTTTTTCTTCTACCGACAACATGACGTAGGTGCATTAAACACGGTCAAAATCTAAGTATTATAATTGCTACTTGTAACATTTAGTACTGTGTCAAAACAAACAAAGTTTCCATCACGTAAACTTTTGTTTTCAATGGCCCACTTGTAAAATTTTTAATGCCTACTTTTCCCTTTACGATTTCTGGCCAAATTTAACGTTTTGCATTAAAAGAGTGGATTAGATAATTAACTATCATAGTGGCGATAATGAAGTGTTTACAATTCAAAATAATATAGGGATGATGTCACTTGGAGAAACTGGAAGAATTATTCAACATTTGCATCAAATTTGCAAGAGCAACAGGTTGAAATTTTCTATATAATTTTGGATAAAATTCCAAGCACCAACTGACATCAAAGTCAAGTTTCACCTAAAGTCATTAATAAAAAACTTTCCCATATGATACTTTATCTGTGCCACTGTATGTAGGAAAAGGAAAAGTCAAATTTCATTCCTAAGCTGCCTGAGCTTGAGCTCCTTCAGAATTAATCATGGATTTCAGCATACATACATGTTACGTATTTTGCATATTAATATGTCAGATAGGATCGGAAGGAACAGGTTAGGGTTCTGAGGGGAAAATACTACCCCAGCATTCGCCTAAGTAGCCGCACATGGTGTGCATATACGCAGTGACCATGTGCTACATGTATGAGGAAAACCCCTGAAAAACCTCATACAAGGTAGACGGTAACGGAATCGAACCCATTACCTCGAATGCTAAGCAGGTCGTTCACCACTACATACCAGCTCGGTTATAATCACAAAAACTTTTTAATTTTAAGTATCTATTACAAATGACAAATTTTCATCTGCATGCAACCTTACCATTACAAATTCCGATTAGTGCTCATATGCATAAGTACCAAAAATAACTAGTAAGATGTAGTATCCAACTGAAACGTTGATTGAGCATCAGAATACGGGGTTAAGATCCTACCAAAGGACCTCATTTCAAGATTTTAGCACGATTTCAAAATGTAGGAGTAAAAAGGGCTTTAATTTGCAAAACCTTTAAATGACACCACAAGATGGTCTTGTATTGTATTTCTCAAGATATCGTCTAATTTTTACTCGGTAGGTAACTTTTAAAAATTTACTTGTTTGTTTCTTTGGTTTGTTTCATTCCGTGTGTTTGCATGTTTGAGTGTTTAAGTTTGTGTTTGGTGCGTTGCTTGTAGTTGTTTGCATATTTATTGAGTAACTTATTTGCTAATTTCATTTTTATGGGTTTGTTTTCTCGTTTGCCATGTTTGTTAATTTCTTTCTTTGAGGGGTGTTTTAACGTGATCACACTAACTTCAAGTCAAGTATTATAATAAATATTACGAATAAGGACTTAATTTTATTGCGTAATTCCGGCGAAACAAGGATGCAAAATTAAATCAAATTAAAAAAAAACGAGATGAAAAAGGAAATAAAACTGTGAAAAAGAGAAGACGTGGAAAATAGGGGATGAAGCTTTGTCTGTACCCTAAGAATGTCTTCGTCCTTAAAATGATACAATGAAAGAAAATGTACCAAAATTGTGGGTTGTGGTTATGTATCGCAAAAATGCTGATGAAATTAAAATTACATAAGAGATGAGTGTGCATACTACAAAAGATATATTACAGTATCATTTTTTATTTTACAGCGTTACATGAATAACCAACGCTTAACGTAAAAGATTCCAAGTAAAACAATATTTTTTCAAATCAAGATAGTAATAAAAGATAGACATAAGTGTTAAATGAGATAAACCTTATGTGAAACTACACCAACAGCTCAGTTTATCCACATCGCTATTTTATGGGTGATTTTGTAGTAGCTATTCGTGATCTTAAAGTCTTAAGACAAGATAAGGCTAAATTGGTAAGAGGAAATCTACAATAAAACTTAGTTTGCAAGAAATACTTATAAAACAATCATTTATATTTTATTGCAATGAAAGTTGGGAGAATATTTTTAACTGAAGAAAGAAATACAAAAAGTAATAAAACTTTACAATCTTCTGTTGAATTAATGATCACTAAATTTTAAACAACTTAACGCATACATGCTTTAATTATCTAAACAAGAAGTTCATTCACCTGGACAATGTCTAACTAAAAATCCATGTAATATGTCTTATACATTGGCCAACACTAGCCATACATTTTATCAATTCGAAAGCAAAATCAATAATTTGGTATTCATTATGTCTCTAAATGGATAAAACTCAAATAAAAATAAACAGTAAGAAATATATTAAGTGATTATACGAAAAGCTATTCGATTATTAAAACGCAAAAAGTAAATAAGTTTCATAATTAATTTTTTCTAAAATCTTCAAATAATGACATATTTTTCGCATTCAAATGACAACAAAAAGTTAACCTTTATAGAGTAGTTTACTTTAACGCCCGTTACCAAAGGCAACGAGTACTAAAAGATTTTAATGCTTGCTGTCAATAGTAACGACCACAATACAAACAAAGATTTAAAACATTAGTTTGATTTCGATCGAGCACTATACAATACTTTTCATTAGTTTGTAATACCTAGTTGTGTTGTATTATTTGGTATTGCTTGTAGAAAAAATCTTGTATGCATAACGAGCAAAAAGTTACTTTTGTGCTTTCGAGTGATTGCCTCACAACCTTCCCTATCCAAAAAAGTCGTACTTTTCGTTCTTAATACATAAATAACTATTATTCCATTTTTTTCTGGCCCAAATTGTACTTTTGACCACCAAAAAATTTAAAAATGACCACTTATTTAATGCGCTCTAAAAAAATGTACGGTGTAATTAAATATATCCAGAAGAACAAAAAATAGGAAAAAACGATTACAAAAATTTTAGACGCCATCTATAGTTGGACCACAAAAATGTCTAGTTTTAGACCAAACCTTCATTGGTAACTTTGTCATTATTGGAGATACAAAGTCGGTTAAGTTAGTAAAATAGTGGCATTTTTCCGCTCATTAAAATGGTACAAACAGAAAAACAATTGAATGTAGTGTTTAAGAAAAAATGAGGAAAATGTTTTTTTTTTGGAATATCCTGTATATTTTTTGCTAAATCGAATGTACAATATTTTTATAACAAAACAAAGTCATTAGCAATATTGGCCTAACATTGAAAATAACTGAATTATTAATATATTTTTCTTTCAGACTAGTTGCTATTAACGGTGGCGAAATAAGATTCGATTTTACTTTTTTATCTTTATTAGCTTCATCGATTCATAAAATGCCTTAAAAATCAAAATATGCCAACATCTTTTCTACTTTATCTATTTTTTCTCGACAAAAGATACATTTCTGTTATATCACATTTTTTAAGACTAGTTGGCTGTGTATGTCTAAAATAAAAACTGCATTCCATGTGTTATTTTAAGTTAATCTGATGTCAAAAAAGCAAGGTACATTTTTCTTATTTCTCCGGAAATGTCAGTTAGTTAAGTTATTATTACAAGATAGCGTTCACTCATTTAAAAAAAATTGCGACATTCTAGATGTATATCTTGTGTCGAGACAAAATAGCCTCCCAACACTGGAACAATATGCCAAATGTATCCTGAACGTAATCAACCAGAGAGAAGGTGTTTCCTAAAATTGTACAGAAAATTTAGGATTAACGAAAAAATTTTTGTGAAAACCAGAACTCAAAAACAATTAATTATAAATGAAGAAGTTAAAGTTAATGTGTTGGCATAATTCGAAGCGTACAAAAATAATTCAACCAGAGATTTGGCAAAAGACAATGTTGTAAAGTTATGTACGGTTTGGAGAATTTTGATAAGTACCGACCAGTATCAACATTAGTACCTGGTGACACCGAAAGGAGGCTAATTCTTTGCCAATGGATTGTAGATATGTGTAGGGAAAATTTGAACGTTTTAACCTGCATTTTGTGGAGTGATAAAACTAATGTTTCAAATAGAGGAATGTTTAATCCCAAAAATACGCACTATTAGCAAATTCATTTATTTCATCCCAGAAATACTCAAACTCAATTTAGTATCAATGTGTGATGTGGTTTAATAGGCAGCCAAATAATTGGGTCCATTTTCTATGAAGGCACTTTAACAGGGAGGAGATACGTTGTCAGAATTGCTAGAAACATATTTAGATGATGTCAACTTAGAGATGCGTAACCGAACACACTTCTAACAAGATGGAGGCATGAAGCTCCTCCCCCATCAGTTTCACGACGTTAGAGTGTTATTAGACAGACTTTTCTAAAATAGATGGATAGCAAAAAATTGTTCGATACGTTGGCCTCCAAGGTCTCCTGACATAACTCCATTATACTTTTACTTTTGCGGTTATGTAAAGGACGAAGTCTAAAAAAGAAGGTATGCGAACCTGGCCGACCTTCAAAATAGCATTACGGGTATTATAAGATACGTGGATGGCAGAATAGTTATAAAAGCTACAAGCCGTGTAATAAAGAATATACAAAAATGCATAGAAGAAAACAGTGGTGTGTTTGCACATTTAACGTAAGTTGTTTTATTATTTCTGTTGCTTAAATAAAATGAAAAAAGTAAAATTGAATCTTATTTCGCAACCATTCATAGCCTACTAGTCTGAAAGAAAAATGTATGGATAATTCGGTTATTTTCAATTTTAGGCCAATATTGCTAATGACCTTTTTGTTGTAAAAATGTTGTACATTCGATTTAACAAAAAATATACAGGGTATTCCATTAAAAAAATGCATTCTAAATAGTTTTATGTTTAGTCATTCTCTTTGTTTCTGTACTTGCTTAGGTGATTACTGAATATGAGACGTATAATACTGACTAAAATTACTTTCATCCATATAGAAAAATTTGCGTACTTCAAGGTTATTTTCAAAATAAGGCAAAGTAGGAAAAATAAAGTATTATAAACTTTTTAATGTTGTATTTAATGTTGACAAAATATATCAGTAATCCATACTATATAGCTTAAAGCGTATAAGGAATTGTTAAATTAGCCATTACAGTATTGTTTAATTCAACGTATAAATTGAAATTTCATATTTTATTTTTACATAGAGTAAATACAAATAATATTATACGATGTAAGTAATATGATACGATATAAATCTATACACCCAATTTAATTATGTAAAAACAGGGAATTTCCAACATTTGATTCATTCCCCAAGGGGCGGGCGTACTGTTAGAACTTTTCTAGCTCCTTTTACTACAATGATGGAATCCCAACATGCATACTGTTACTACTGCGTATATATCAACTGAACAACTCTACTAGTACTTTGTACACTGGGGGTTGAGGATGGGTGTAGTCTTGATTGGATCGAAAGCAACGAGTTAGAGTTTTAAAGGAAAAGTTACTGTTACAGCAATCGCCTAAATATCCGAATATAATGTGCATATAATTAAAAGACCGTACCGTCTCCTAAAAAAAAAGCATCTTACAGTGTAGGTGAGAACCTACTACCTACCATTGGCTACGTTATGCTCATTATCACTGGCCTACGAGCCAGGTCAATAATGCGAGTAATGCAAGCAGTAATAATAATAATAATAATAATAAGAGTAAAGTTCCGCCTTATCATACTTTATAGTGTACGTTTATATAATATACAGGGTGTCCCACGACGTTTTGATAGTCCGACAACTGTTCAAATGACAAGTGTGAAATTTGGCAGTTATTAACTTTCGAAACTGATGCTTATATCTACCATAAAAAGACTTCCGGCAGACATTTATCTTTGACTTTCTAGATATTTAATAAATTTAATAGATTTCATAATAATGGTATTGTTAATCGCCATTACTGGTCACAGGAGAATCCAAAATGGATGCGAGAAACCAATATCCAGACAATATGGGGTGTCAATTTTTGGTGTGGTATATTTAACGGTAGGTTGATTGGTCCCTATTTTTATAAAGGAACGTTAACGGGAGAAAGATATTTGGATTTTCGTCAAAATGTTCTCCCAGAATTACTTGAAGATATTCCCTTAAATGAAAGGCAAACAATGTGGTAGCAGCACGATGGAGCCTCACTTTTTCGGCTAAGTACCGTGACAAGGGTGCATTTGTTTTTGAAAGGTCTACCAACAAATGTAATGTTATACCGGTTGTCCCATTTAAAAAAATTATGTTGCAGTCACGTGACTGAAAATGAGAGGGAAACCTTTTTATGGTAGATATAAGCATCAGTTTCGAAGCATTCGCTGTCTCCAAGCAGATCAGTGAACATCGCGTTTTAACGTTGTAAACGTACTTTGTTAAAAGTTTTTACGTGCGTGCGTTCTGCTACCTGCGTCGTTTTCACGATATCGGGTAGAGAACCACCGTTCCGGCAGAGGCACCCGTACGCTCTTCGGAGTCGTTACGATGAGAACGAGTTTTTCCCGCTACCAGATGACGTAGTGCTGACCGACAAGTAGGTCCCGTTCGTGCCCTTGTCGAAGACATCTATAAGAAGAGCAAGAAGAAGAAAAAGAAGCCCAAGAAATTGGAAGAAGAGATGGCTGCTGCACCGCTTCCAGCAGCTCCAAGGACCGTTGTTGCAGAAGAAGAATCGCCACCGTCGGCGGGTTCCGGCTGCAGAGGAACAAGCTGAAGAAATCTTCGAGAGACCGCCCGACCACGCCTACAACCGTTATCAACGTTATCAACCTGCTACATTTTTCCAGAACAACATTCAGAAGGCTCATCAATGGCATGGGCTTTCAATATGTCGAAATTCTATAGATATCTTAGAGATATTAAAAGTTTAAGAAAACAAAATTTTAACGTTATTTACACTGACGAAACCTGGATTAATGTTGGACAATCCGTTATAAAAGAGTGGACCGCCGCAAAATACCATATTGTTTGTCCATTTTGAATTTTGTTAATTTTTTTTGTTTTATCTAATGTTAGTTTTGGTTTACTTTAATTTTTATTATAATTGTGGTACATGTTTTTGTTCTATCCTTTTTTTAGTATAGGTAACCAAGTTGGGTTCAGTTTCAACGAATCTTGTGCCAGACATGTTTGTTAATTAAGTGAGATAAATACGGATTCTTTCAGTTTTTGGTTTTGCTTATTATATATAGTTTATATTATATGTTGCATTTGAAAATTTATTTTATTTTCTTATTAAACCATCTTTGCCTCTCTGGTCGGTAATAAATAAAAAAATAAAACGAAGCAAACTTTCACAGACTCACATTGTACTAAGTACAACCCTACTACTTTTAACTGCAAGAGACACGGCAACATTACGTTCCAAAGCGCTACACTGCAACAGAAACGCGGCCTTGAATATAGCCCTTGATGTAATTGTATACGGATGGTACGAGTGATAAAGATTCTTTTCCACAATTTGTTATACTGAGTATTCATTAACTTATTATTATATAACTCATTTTCTACGTAACATGCCGGTTTCATTCCGTCATATTTAGAATCAGTTACATACACGCCCACTTTGGATAAAAAAACGTTGGTTTGGATGGATTTTATTTACTGAAGACCAAAATCATACCAATTCAAGCGGATTGTGGGAAAATTGTATTATTGAAAAAACTCCATTGTCAACAAATATAAAAGAAGCGTTATAAAGTGATTATTTATCAAATTCAAAGGCTAGTTGACCTTGAAGTAATATTAAAAAAAATGGAATGGTTTTACCCATGTTACTAGTTTTACATTTTTTTGCACAGCATGAGCGAATAAATACATTTTTTTAAAACAAATTGATCTAATAGATATATTTAATGTAATTTATTGTTGATGCAGATAAGTGAAGGGAAATCTATTTAAGACTGATGTACAATCACGTTTTAAATATAATCGTTTTTATTGATTCGAATGATAGGTCCGATTGGTAATAGTTTTTTAAACACACGATATAATTTGTTCTTCTTATGAAAGTACCTTAATGGTAATTATTCTATTATCAAATAGAAATTCTTAGCCATAACGGTTTTGAAGATACGACAGTTTTCATCCATTACGTTTTAACTAAGATTTTCCAAATTATTTTTTTGGAACAAGAACACCTAACAAAGATAGATTAGTATTTATATGCAGAGTACAAAAATAGAATAATCCATTTAAAAAAGCCCAACGTATTTATGTAACTCTTAAAAGTAACACTTCGTGCAGCTGAATATATTTTTAAATTATCATTAACATTGAAATACTACTTAAAACTCAATCTGTAACGAATCTTTTACGTTCTTCGTTCATTTAGTTGTAAAATATGAGAAAAAAGAGTTTTTAATTATTAATGAATTATAAGTATGTGGTAGGCAACTTAATTTGCATTTTGGTGTAACTTAAGTTGCATATCTTCTTAGGGGCTTATACTTCCATATCTATGAATTAAAATTTGCGCACATTTTTTTGCGCATCGCGACATCACCTGATACAATTAGCGTTTTTTTAAGCGTTTCTGATGTACGTTTATTTCATGGGTGAAGCCATCTTTGGTTTACACCTAAATTTTGTGAAAAGTGCCATTGATTTAATGGTAAGATACTTTTAACTCGTATTATATTAAAATCCAAACATTTGCTTTTGCAGGCACTTTTAATACTTTTACTTTTATCATTTTTACTTTTTTACTTTTACTTTTGGCATTGTTGATGCTTATGATTACAATTTTGCATTTAATTCAGATTTAAATTTAGATCCCATTTTTTATTTGAACTTTCGAGAGAATACAATAAACACTGGATTATTCAAATTTCATGAAGATAAATTTGTAAGAAGTAAAATTCAACTTTGGTATGGTTTACAACGTACAGTATTGTTATTACGATATATTGCGCAATATTGGTGCAAAGATTACATCACCTTTGGTTCACATTTCCGTATTAGTTTAGATACCGGAGGTTATCAAAAAGTTGTACATAAATTTTTAAAACAGGTATTTATACTCTAATGATTTCTTAGTATAAGGCTAGTTTTAAGATATATTTTATATAATTCCAAATTTAAATGTTTAATAAACATAGTTTGTATATTTTTTATTTTGACATTTTGGTGAATTTTTTATTGTATCCTCGGTTTAGTTATTCCGAGCATAATCAAAAAATAACTTGGCGTCCGAGATAATTTTTATTATTGTTCTTTGCAGTTACTTTATTGATGTTAAGTGGAAATAACCAAGCAGAAATTGTGGTAATTAAGCAAATCAAAAAAAGATTGAACCGGCCTGCTTTAATCTACCGACTGAGACAACGGCATTATCTTTTATTGAGTCTTTTGGATCTCTGGTTAGTTTAACGATTTGTTTTGAGAACATTTACACCTATTTATTTATTATTAAATTATTTACACCCGGCGCTTTTAAACTTTATTTATACATCTGCTTAACCTTCAACAGGATGGGGTATGAGATATTATTGCAGGACCCAGAGTATCAGACTATTCATTTCTGATTCAAGCTTGAATTGTTGTTACTCCGATTAGATCAATTCTATCAAGATTAAATAAAACCATTTTTAAGAGACTTAGATCCAGATTGTACTTAAAATGTGGTAGATTCTAAATTTTTTGAACATTACTATAACTGTTATTGTGTTGTAAATGTGGAAATTACAGACATATATTTTAAACATAATAGTTCCAGATAATTAGCAACAAATTGCAATATTTTAACTGTTAAATACATAACCGTATGTGTGCGTATACATATATATATATATATATATATATATATATATATATATATATATATATATATATATATACACCACCAACGGGACGGTCTTTGCATCTAGACAAATTTATTTTTCAGGGGGGTTATGTATATCAGTAGTGGCCACCTTTTAAAATTATTTTCGTACATACTGTGTGTTCCAGAAAAGCGTGGCTTATCAAACTTATGTTTCTTTAATGGAACACCCTGTATTTCAATTTTGGATAGTACTGTAAAAATAACGTGCACTTCAATAAATCAGCCCTATAGGTAAATATTACAGTTTTCGAGATATTTTGAATTTTATGAAAATAATAGGTTTTCGAAAAAAAATAGTTGTAAACATTAAATTTGTTACCCTTTGAATCGCTATAGCAAATGATTCTTAATTCCTTACAGGGTGTTAAAAATTTTCAGTTGTAAAATAATTACATTCAAATCACATTATCTTGGTAATTTTAAATCCTGTATTTTATTAATCTACATTATTCAAAAAAACATTCTCTATCATTTGGTATATGAGTTTCCTATACCTAAATATTACAGTGTTTTTGTTATTCAACATTCTCTTAAATTTAATGTAAAATCCCATATAATACGACAAAAATTTAAAATTTAATCTAGTAGGTTGCTTTCTGTCATTTCTTAAATTTAATGTTAATCCTTTATAACAAAAAATTTAAACTAATCTAGTATCTTGCTGTCTTTTTAGACATAATACAATTAAAAGTTGTTTTTTTAAAGTCTCTAACTTATTGTGCACAATAATTTTATTTATTGTTAAATTGTTAAAATAATAGTTTAAAATGAAATACGGATTACAAGAAAGAATTGATATGATACTGTGCATTGGAGAATGTTTAGAAAATTGTTTTCTGTCTTCTAGATTGTATGCTCAAAAGTATCCCGACCGAGAACATCCAAGACAAGAAATTTTTGAAAGGTTGTTGAATAGATTTCGTGCTACAGGGTCAGTTGCATATCAGAAGGTGAATAAAACAAAACAGGTTACTGGGAATAATGAAAATGAGTTGTTACTGATGACCCTCATACAAGTACTAGAAACATTTCGAATGAAACAGGTATCAGTCGAACAAGGGTCCGTAGGATACTTAAAAAAAAATGGATATTATCCATATCATATTCAGTTACATCAACATTTATCTGAATTTCTTTGAAAGGGAGATCATGATTTTTTTAAATTCGTGGAATTTACAAATGAATGCGCTATTCAGAGTGATGTATAGTAAATAGGCGTAATTACCACTATTACGATACTGAAAACAGACATCTATTTCGTACCGTTGATCGCCAACACCGATGGACTGTAAACGTTTGGGCAGGAATATTAGGCGGTTATGTGATTGGACCATATTTCTTTGATGGAAGAAAATTTTTGAATTTCTTAAAACGTGAATTTTGGATACTCCATGAGCATATTCCATTAAATATACGAAAAAAAAATGTGGCTCCAGTTGGGTGGAGCATCCGCTCATTTTGCCCAACCTGTCAGAGAGTATCTAAACAGAAAATTTAGAAATAGGTGGATAGACAGGGGTGGTCCTTGTAATTGGCCACCTAGGTCTCCAGATGTTACTCCAATGGATTTCAGTATATGGGGGATTGTTCAACTCATAGTAAATCAAACAGTCCCCACTACTCCCGAGGATATGAAAATAAGCATTTCTAATGCATTCAACATTATAACGCCCGAAATGTTAAATATAATAAGAAAATCTTTTGAAAATAGAATTAATTGTTGTATTCAGGCAGATGGCAGACATTTTGAGCATAACAGTAAAATTAATTTTTTCCTAGTGTCTTGTTCGTTTTTGTTATTATAATTATTACTTCTGTCATTAAAAAAAAAAAACATTTTGCCGTTTTTATGTTTTTAGTTAATAACTTTTAATTTACTTGACTGTTAAGAGTAAAAATGATAATAATTATTCGAATATTTCTTTTATCTCATAATTAAAAACATTAAATTTAAGAAAATGTTGAATAACAACAAAAATAATATTTAGGTATAGAAAACCCATATACCAAATGATAGAGAATGTTTTTTTGAATAATGTAGATTAATAAAATACAGGGTGTTACATTTAAAATTACTAAGATAATGTGATTTCAAGGTAATTATTTTACAATTGAAAATTTTGAACACCCTGTAAGTAATTAAGAATCATTTGATATAGTGATTCAAAGGGTAAAACTAGAATTTTGTCATTTTAATTTAATTGATTCGGTCAGCATGATTTTTTTTCGAAAACCTATTATTTTCATAAAATTCAAAATACCTCGAAAACTGTAATATTTACCTATAGGGATCATTTGTTAAAGTGCACCTTATTTTTACAGTACTAACAAAATTGAACGAAAATACAGAGTGTTCCATTAAAAAACATAAGTTTGATAAGCCACGCTTTTCTGGAACACCCAGTATGTACGAAAATAGTTTTAAAATGTGGCCACTACTGATATACAGAACCCTCCTGAAAAATAAATTTGAAAAAACGTATTGCCTAGATACAAAAGACCGTCCCGTTGGCGGTGGTCCACCCTGTATATATATATATATATATATATATATATATATATATATATATATATATATATATATATATATATAATAGAAATGGTATGTAAGTTAAAATTAAAAATACATACAGAAAAAGAATACTTCGAGTGGGATTTCAACCCACGATCTGTTCTTCGCTAGAGAAACCGAGCTGGTAGACTAGTGGTGACACGACCTGCTTAGCATTCGAGAGGTAATGGGTTTGATTCCCGTTACCGTCTACCTTGTGTGAGGTTTTTTGAGGGAGTTTTCCTCATACACTTGTAGATGCATGATCACCATTCACACCATGTGCGGTTACTTAGGCAAACGCTGGGGCATAATTTTCCCCCTCGGAACCCTAACTCCGTTCATTCCGATCTTATCCTTAATCCCACCATGCATATATATGTAATGTCTGTATGTATGCTGGGAATAAAATACGCGACCTTTCCTTTTGTTGTTAGAGAACTGCGCTACCGAGAGAGCAAATCCCATTCGATTTAAATTTTTGTACTTACATACAGACATAATACAGGTTCGTTAATTTGGCAAGGTTCGGCACAGTCATATAATAATAGTGGTTGGTGGCAAATGACATTCTATTCGATTTTGTGTAAATACACCAGATTCGACACGTATCGTAATTTACGGTCTCTGGATCAGTTAATAGACGAGCTAGTTTTTTTTGCAAATGCAATAACAAAAATACACACCATCCTGAAGTTTAAAAATTATTATTAATTTTATTAAACACATAAATAAAAAGTTTACCTCGAGTAAGATTTTAACCTACGACGTGTACTTTACAAAGTACATGTCGTAGGTTCGTTCGAAACAAAACTTACAACAATCATACTCTGCGACGAACCACTTTTTGTAAGTAAACTGTTTTAACTCCGCGGAAAACTATCAAGCATTCAAAAATAATAATTTCAATTTGCATTTGTGTTAATTGTTATAATTATAAAGGAATGGCAGTCATCGTTCAAGAATAACAAAACGGATTATTGATTGTATATTATTTTATATGATCGCGCACAATAACTTTGATAAATATCTTACAAAACATTTACTAAGCGCAAGTGTAAAATGTAGGTACATTTTGGTTATTTTGTCTGGCATGAAGTTGTAGGTAATATTTCATTACCAGCCCATCTAAACGATACTATAATAGATTGGAAGTTCGGAAAGTACATACAAGGCTGATCTCTAGAGTTGCTATTAATTGGTGATTTTCGTTTTCACGGAACAAAGGACTGATTTGGTTTTATAAATTAACCCAAGCAATTTCAAAAGGCATAGCACAGCGCGAGTGTTTTTTAATAAGGGAGTTAACTATTAAGAACTTGATGAATATTAATGACGGGAGAAAATTGAGAAAACTGTATAATTTTATTTTTTTAACGAAATTTTAAAACGACCACAGAGATTGGATATTCCTTGAATTATTTTTTAATAAGCGGTATTTAAACGTCACATTAAGAATTTCTATCAT
Organism: Vesta saturnalis; assembly: GCA_036346205.1. Taxonomy (NCBI): domain Eukaryota; kingdom Metazoa; phylum Arthropoda; class Insecta; order Coleoptera; family Lampyridae; genus Vesta; species Vesta saturnalis. Next base: position 1,887,224 of record JARFJB010001940.1, on the reverse strand, counting down.
ATGAATTTTTTCACAATAATTAAAATAGAGGAAAACACATTTTTTTTCATTCTTTTATTAATTTTCTGTAGGAGGTATAACTTGTACTTGTAAATCAACGATGATACGTTTAATACCTCTGAATTTGCCGTTTTAAAAGCAGGGCAATTTTTTTAATGAAGATATGGCGAATGCAAATTTTATTCGTTAAATTAGAACGAGTCAAAGTCAACCCAATTAGTTAATATCATTTTACGCATTAACTTAAATCCCTAATTAATGCTTCTTTTTTAATTTCGAGGAAAATATTAAAACGCTTTTCAAATTCTACACCTAAAATTATGTAAACTTGTAGTATTGCAATGTGAAAATTTAATTCATGTAAAAATTAGATATAGCAACCCTCGGTACGCCAAAAACACCCTCATTTGCATTTGGCAATCCTCACTACGACCCTACTCTACAGGTTAGAAGTATACCATTTACGGGTTATATCGAATGCTTGTATCTCAAGGGTTATGCCAATGCCAAAGACCCACACTTTGTTCTCAAATCCTAATTACTGCAGGGCAAGGCCGAAACACGCTATTTAGGTTTTACATAGCGTTTTGAGGTTAGTACTCTTCACTTTGCAGCAAAATTATTCTTTAAGATACATATATAATAACACTATTTACACACAGCTTTTATGCCCTCAATTTCATAAATGTTTCAATTTTCAGTCACATGCAATGCTTAGTTTTCTTGAAGGCGAATATACAGTTATAACTAATAAACTCATATACTAGCAATATTACATACTTATAACATATTTCGCAACGTTTAGTGTAAATCTATCATACCAGTAATTCCAGATTCCGTTTGGTAATAAAGTAACTAATTCATTGGTATACGTTCTTATATTCATAGCTGAGAAAATTTAAACTTATATTTCAATTCACTACTTTGCTTATAACTCGTGCTAACTTTAACTAGCACTAATTCTAAACAGCTACCTAGTATGTCAATTATCAAATCTATTTAATGTGGATAGGGTTTGTTTATATGGTGTATTTAGGATATGCCCAACCTCAATAGTTTATAAGCAAATATTGAAGTTAAAAATATGTTACTAATACTATCCAAACACACAAAATGGACCCATCGCTTTTAAGATTTATGTAATCGTAAATAAAACATCAAAGAACCTCAGAGAATAATTGTAACGGTGATGTTTACTTTATCTAAACTAATGACTAGAAAATAAATCAGAATCAAATCAGCATGAAAGAATCAATTTACATTTTTTGTTTGGTTCTGTTTGTAGAGATAGTTTTAACCAGTCGTCAATAACTTCCTGCAAAGCCACAGCAAGCACTAATTCAAAATTAAAAATATTTTTCTCATAGATGAAATACCGAGGGAATAAGAGCCGTGAATGAACTTAAAGAAATAAGTGCTCAATGCTGCTCATTTTACCTTAAAAAAGACACCCACTTGTGGAAGGGACGTTATGTAAACAAGTATAACAGTCAAATAAAGAACCCTATAGCCTCTCAAATCTTAGTATTTTGGATTTTGTAAGATTTTACCACATTGGCTTAGTGCAGTAGCTACTACGCCAACCCATTCTACGTTCAATTTCCGGGTGCACGGTCTAAATAACCTCCAGGATTGGTTAATTGTAATTGTATAAAACTAGTAAGCGCTGCATAAGAAAGCAACAGCATTTTTTGTAACATAACATAACCTTCACGCCATTCCCTTCCGGGGTAGGCAAAACAATCCCTGCCTCTTATTTATTCTTGATTCACAATCTTTCTCCATGATTTCCTATCTCTGCATACTTCCCTAGCTTCAACAAGATTCATACATTGTCTCTGGCATGTTCTTTTATTTTTAAAACTCCTTATCTTTCTTTCTTTTATCATACATTCATCCAAGTTTTACGAAGTATCAGGTGCAGTCTTACCTCAGTCTAACCTCACCCACATATATTTGCTTCGTTAATCTTGCATTGTTCATTCTCTTAATGTGATCAAACCAACGTAATCTACTACGTTTATATCTATCCATCATCGTCTTTTCCTTGCCACACTTCGTCATTATACACATTCTTTATCTTATCCCTTCACGTTTTACCACATGCGCTTCTCAGGAATCTCATACCCACGGCATTTATTTTTCTTTCGTGCTTTGTTTGACATACCCATGTCTCACTTCCATACAGTACTGACGGAACAAACACGCCATTATAGATTGCTCGTTTCGCAGTTAGGCTTTCGTTTCTGATTATCGTCCACTTACTTCCAATCACTTTCCTTCCAGCATTGACCCTTCGTCCAATCTCGCGATCCATTGTACCACCTGCAGCAAAACTTCTTCCCAGATATACCAACTCGTCCACTTGTTCCACAATTCCGTCTTACAGAGTAAATAATCTACTATCCTTTCCACCTTCCTGATTGAACACCACAATCTTAGTTTTGTTCACGTTTACCTTTAGGTTCATCCACTCACGGACTGTATCAAACTTCCTCAGAGCAGTTTGTAGCTCATCCGCAGTGTAACTTAGTACGACGGTGTCATCTGTATACACCAGAACTTGTACATTTACATCACCAACAATTACGCCATTTGTATCGGTACATGCTTGCCTAAAACATATGTCCATGTATACATTGAACAACTACTGTGACATCACACAGCCTTATCGCACTCTTTGCTCAATATTAAAGTACTCACTCACACCTATTCTCACCCTAACACATGTCCGACTACCGTTGTATACTGCCCTTATTCCGTTTATTAGGCAATTATTTTCGCCATATTCATTTAATATTTCCCACAGCTTCTCCCTATTCACTCTGTCGTATGCTTTCTCCAGATCTACAAACGCACAGTACAGCCTTCTTTTTCCACTTAAACACTTTTCGATCACCTGCTGGAGAGCAACCATCTGTTGGACACATCCTCTCCCTAGGATGAAATCACCCTGCACATCCCAAATCTTAGTGTGTGTAGTTTGTCGTACTCAATCAATCAGTATTCTTCCAAATACTTTAACAGGTACACTGAGCAAACTTATTCGTCTGTGGTTCTTGCAATCACTCTTGTTCCCCTTACCCTAATGCAGTGGTACAATGGTCGCGCTCTTCCAATCCCTCGGCACTTTTCCACACTTAAGGCATACATGGAGTAATTCACACAATCTTTGTATAAGCTTTGCACCTCCATACTTTAGTATTTCACTAGTGATTTCATCTAAACCTGCTCCTTTACCGTTTTTTACCTTCATACCGTTTTTCTACCTCATTTATCCCAAAATCCTTCTCAGTTCCATTCACCATTCCTTCTACGTTCTCGCTATTTAAACCTTCAGTCTTACTTTCCTTACTACTGTACAGCTTTACGAAATATCCTTCCCAGCATTTCCTCAGTTCACAATCGTTCCACACTATTTCGTTGCACGTATTCATCACTCCGACATCGTCCTGTTTTGGACGACGTTTGGTAGTTTTGACCCATTTCCAGAAGAGTTTTTTGTTTCCCTCAAAATTATTCTGCATTTTCTCTCCTTCCACAACCATCACTTCCTCTTTACTTATTCTCACTTCCTCCTTCGCTTCTTTGTTTCTTAATCTGAACACCTCATACAATCGCTTTTTTTCAGTCTCATTTTTTGCAGAGATTATTGCCATGTACGCATCTTTTTTCTTACATACTGCCTTTTTTACCGATTCATTCTACCAAGCACATTTTTTTCTGTGTACCTACAGTCCATCTTCCACATATCCGCACGGCACAATTGACAACACAGTTTTTCAAGTTTATCCGTGCACTTTCAACGTCAGTGTCTTTTATTTGATTGATCCACACTGTTTCATTCTCAATTCTTTACTTACAGCATCTGCGTATTTCATTCTCGCACCGTTACCTACTAGTTTGTCTACCCTAATTCTGGACGTTCCCACTACGTTTGCTTTCCTTCTCCAGACCTACTTTTTCCCTAACCACACTCTCCATACAATCAAAAAGTGGTCCGATCCACACTCCGTTCTGCACATTACTTTGATGTCTTTCACCAAGCTTCTAAGTCGTTCATTACACACTATCAAGTTAATCATATTTTTAGATTGACCTCTTTGCCATGTACACATACGCACATTTTTTTATTTTTAAACCACGTATTAGAAACAAACAGGCTTCTCTCCACACAGATGCTCACCAGGCGTTCACCATTCCCATTGACTCTTTGGTCCCCGAACTTTCCTAGAAAGCGTTCAGTATGTTCTCTCCGTACACCCATCCAACCGTTCATATCTCCCAATATCATCACTCTTTCGTTTGGTTTACATACGTTCAACACGTACTCTACATCATTCCAGTAGTTCTCACACTCTTGGCCTCCTTCTCCGTGCACCGGCAGATAGCATGCAATAGGAAAAATTCTTAGAAACTCCACTTTCAGCCGAAGCTGGTTGCAAGAATAATTTAATGCGTACGATAATTAATTAGTTTTTTTATACGGTGAAGATTTTTCACAATTTCAGGTTGAACGCAATACCAAATAAATTTTGCACTGAAGTAAAACAGACCTTACGAAAAATTTATCACATAAAATGTTTTCTGGGTGTGTTTTTTCTTAAGTATTTTTGCAACGTATCAGTGATTTATACAGACCTAAATTATATAATTTTCAAGACCGGAAAGTAGTGTTTTGCAGGTCTAAACAAGCAGATTCTAGGGCGAGCCGTAGGCGAGCATGGAGAGACCTGCTAAACACTTATTTTCGGTCGCGTGATCAATGCAATTTTTTTTAAGACCGACATTTTGATGTAAACTTAATTATTTATTTTTATTTTATATAATACAGTGATTAACAAATACTAAAACTAGATAATGGATACAACTGTATAAACTGACCAAATATATTATTTTTTAATGTTTATATTAAATGTACAATTGTGAATGTAAAATATCTGAAGGGAAGATGTGTCCGGGAATTGTTTTATTTTTTGTAGTGGTACTAACAAAATTAGTTTCCTGCATATGGTTTTTGGAACACCCTGCATAGATTTTGTTTGCTATATCAACTTCGTTCTTTATTGATCTTCAAGGTAGCCTTCCGATACGGTGGAGGATTTCCATTCTCCGTGCCGTTTTAAATCTATAATATCTCACCCTCCATCTACTAGCAGAGTCGCTGAGCTTCGACGAAAACAGGACCTGTGAATTCGCCTGGATTTGCTAATTTAAGATAGGAGGTGATTTTGCTAGGGGATTTTCACACAGAATACAATACTACTACTTGGGTTGAATATTTCCCATTTAAAAAAAGATAAATAGCCGTTTGGGAATTTACAATAAACGTTCTGGTGGTATTCGTTTTGGTTATGTAGATTTTAACTATCAACATTGTTTCCTTATCCTCGATATCATTAAGTGTCATATTAACGAGTTCCTCGCAGCGACATGTCCCTGCGGAACACATAATTAACCGCACCTAAAATAGATTTATTGTAACCAGTTTTTACTTTGTTTCTTTGATTTTAACTTACCTTAAGCATAAAATATTCGACATCGAGAGCATTCTCCAGAAACGTTTCAATTTGATTTTACTGGCGATATATCGTAAGTCGGACAATTCAAGTTTGACTACAAACAATCAACGAACAAAATTAAGACAGACTGTATTATCAAACAGTCATTTGAAAAATGAAAAAGCAGGGACCGGAAAAAGCTTTTGCCGATCCCTAACGTCCATTTTCCGATCTTGACAGAAAAAAACTTTATTTTCTGGTCGAAAAATTGTCCAGAAAGTGTATATTTTCTGGTAGGTCTTAAAAAATACATTTCTGTCCTAGTAATTCAAACACATATCAGTTTCAGAAAAAAATAAGAAAAATTCAACTTTTGGTATTTTTGCAATTTAGTTTATGTGGCGATCTTGTAATTAGTGCCTTGGATTGAAACTAGTAAGCCAACACTTCAGTAGGGGTAAGGGCTGTATTCATATCCACATTGGAAGCACTAAAACAACATCAGCTAGTGCTGCGTTGGTACTTTTTAGTGCCTTGCTACCTATATCAGCACAACCATTAGTAATGTGGTGCACAAGGGGTGCTCTTTTCTCGAAAACGACGGATTGTGCTGATGTAGGTCTTAAAAAAACTAAAACGTACTAACAAAGAACTAACAATGTGCACCATCCGTGATGACGTAGCCATAAATCACCAGCGAAGACTAATGATATACCAACCATATGCACAGATCTTTTCATTGGAGCATTTAATGAGGTTAGGAGGGCAGTACTGGAAAGGGGAACGAGCGCTAACTTGCCACTATTAGAAGAAATACAGTGCTGGTGTACATCGTCAGCGCCTTTTAGTACTTTACAGCTTCCATCAGACGCGCTTTACTTCCCATAAGAGTAGAGATCAAGTACTGTAAACGGAAAAAAAAACGTTGCTTATGTTGATGTATGCCGAAAAAGACAAAAACAAGGGTACGAAGCCTGCACTAATAATAGAGTGGTCGGATATTTATGTATCACGACTAGATCTTACTTCACATTATCTTTGGGCTATTAGTTCAAAAAAAACAAACAATAATAAATTAAGCTTTGTTTAAGGACGTATCTTGGTATCAAGGCTCGACTCTACAATAAGTGCAACGAGACAAAACGAAAAAATATGCATTCCTTATGAAATTTAATAATGCTTATTTTAACGGAGTTACATGTATAATTTTAAAAACGTAACGCACACCAAGAGTACAGTGTGTATATTTTATAAACTACAAAAAAAATATATTAAGCAATGTTTTGCGTATTTAATTAACACATTTTAAGCAAAGCTATTTAGATTAACCTAATTAATTGAGATTTGCAGTATTAGATATAATAATGAAATTTGAAAATAAACACTCAAAACAGTCGTTGCAAAATGGTACATCCAATAATTACCTCACATTAAATCTGGTGGTTTCCCTGGCAAACGAACGGGTGAATTTGTATCAACACGTGACTCATGTTACGCCACTGTCAAAATGTTATATAAGATCATAAACGATAATTATATTCAAACATAAAATAAAACAAAATTACCAAAGGTAAAAACTATAAGCACGTCGCTGGATACTTCCCTTCTGGTAAATAAAAATGCGGAACAGGAACGCTAAAATTTAAAGTAATGGATTGTTCACATTTAAGCGTAGAGTGTGTTGTTTTCGTCCAAAAGAATTGGTTCATGTAATATAATTTTTACATTTTTACAGATAAGTGCAGGTCAAATAACGATTTATATTTTAGAAGTTTGCGGAGATACATAAAGCTTATTTGCGGAAGTAATCTAAAAAAGTTTAATCATTATTTCAATTGTTTCATTTGTGTTTCGGGAAAAATCTCTTAATTTTCCTTTAGTAACAATAAGGCGAATTTAGGAATTTATGATATAGCACGTTGACACTTTCACATATTTAAATCGTTTAATCGACTTCATGTTAGTGGCGCAGATACATCATATGCCAAGTATGAAGTGATGTCTTGTATACTCTGTTATTGACCAAATTTAAATTTATAGGGAAAAAGTTATCCTTTTTGATTACGTCGAAATTAGGGTATATAAGGAAATTGTCTAGGGGAATAGTCAGTCACTATGCAGTCTGCAGGATATCTATAGACAGTTCCGACGTGAACGTAGTGTGCAAAATTCAGTACGGTTTATAATGGGGTTTCTTATTCATACACAATTATTCATGTACATTGTGTGGTTTTTAATATAGGTAGCTAAGAGATTTAAGTTTTTTTTTTGGTTATAAGAAATTACACTCGTGGTATTGTTTTTTAACTCCATGTATTAAGTTTATTACAATTATTTCCTTTATTAAAGTGACTACCTACAGCAAAGCAATTTATTTTCAGTGGATTCATCCGAAATATTAATTTTCAAGAATTTCTAGAACGGGTTTCGTATTCATTCACAGTTATTTTTGTACATTATGTAGCGTTTAATAGAGATGGCTAAGAGACTACAAATATTTACATCTGATTAAAACGTCTGACCTTCTTCGTCGAGTTCAGTAGTCAACCCGCTTATTTAAATAATCATACGCGATACCTAGTGTTGATTGAGCGTGAAATTACACACGTGACAAACAAATTGTTTATGTAAGTCAAATTTCGAAATAAACGCAACTAACAAAATAATTGTAAAATGTAAAAAAATAATACATATCTGTTTTTTAAATGCACATCAATCTATTTACTCTCGAGAAAACCTTCGACATAAAGTGAACAGCGTTCATCAATGCAGGCGATATTTAAATTGGGTTTGGTGAAAGAAAATTATGCGTTAGTCACAACATTGATTTCAAAATAAAAATGTAGCTCGTAAGTATTTCAATTTCCCAAAGGGATTTGGTACAGTTAACCACGACATACTTCGTTGAAAGCTGAAGCATTATGACATCAGTGGTTCTTCGCTTTCCCTAATTAGAAATAGACTTTGTGCTGTCATATGAGCATCGGTTTTTATTACCTTTTAGAGTACCTTCAGGTAGTAAACATTTTTAGACGTACGTTTTGACGGTACATCAGTATTGGCTAATCATTTAGGTCAAGTTATAACAATGTTTAAAAACATCTTTAATACTCCATTAACAACATAATAATAATAACTTCTATAATAATTTAAAAATAAAATAATTAGAAACAAATACATCGAGTAATTTATAGAGCGTGGTAAATAATTTACGGCCATGTTGCCGAAGCGTCGGTTGTTATATAGGTATTTAATGACTATTTCAGAGGTTTAATGAAACGCATAATTGTTGGTGTCATTATACAGAAATTGAGTAATAAGTACATAAACAAAGTTTAGTTAGTCAACCTCTTACAAATATGAAAATTCAAACTTTCACGATTATCACTCATAATTAAAGTTCTTGTCTTTTGGGTATGTTATTGTGTATCTTTATTTATTTTTTACAAATTTAAACGTTGCAATAACAATTGCATTTATCGTCGTGAGTAACTGATAATAGTTTTAAATAGTTATTTAGGTTGTTAAATGAATATATAAAATTTGAAAATGCAAATATAAGACTTTTATAATAGTTAGGGAGCGTACGGGTATAAGAAAGAGCCAACCGCAGAATCTAATTTTATTTTAATAAAGATTAGCTCTATGTTTAATAGAATAAATATAAAACTGCGTTGCCGAAACTATATAGGATTACTCGATTCTTTTTCATACAAGAGGATACCAATTTAGAGCAACATTTACTTCTGAGGCGTATACATTATAAAGTTTGATATGAAACAATTTTGCTTATAGATTAATTATATACTAATTAATTATTATACTCTTATTGATGCATTAACCGTAAAACTTAGTTCAAATTTTACTTTTTTTTTACTAATAATAACGGCACTTACCCTCCCTCAAAAGATTAACTTCTTTTATACTCTTATACCTACCCGAGATGCTTTTGATTCATGACGGTAATAGATAAACAGGTTAAAAGGTTTACTAAGTACTTCCTTTCTTTGATTAAATAACCCAGTTAATATGATCTCTGACAGCAGAATTACATTATGATAATGTGAATAGTTTTCCGACTGCTGGATAAAAAAATGATATAACATTAAATGCGTCTATTTTAGACATTCGAAAATCAATTATTCAGAACACCTTATCCTTATCTCACCAGGATTGATTAATGGATTTAATGCGAATAGATGTAACTGATATAATAAGTAAGTTTATGAACAGCTGTAGTGTTGTTTAAAGTACATAATAAAATAGCCACAAAAAAATTCGTGCATAATTTTCTTGTTCCTGAAATTATTATGTTCAGTAGACATAAATCACAAAATGTTCTGGTAGTAGAAAGGGAAAAAGAAAAATTTAAATTCACGATTAAATTATTTCACGTCTCTTCATCAAGTTCCAGGTATTTACAGAACAAGAACAACATATTACTGCTATAACAACTACATAATAATTAAAGGTACACAAAGTGAAAGAGTTATATAGAAGCGTAGGTCTGACATTAATCTATGTTACCCAACGTTACTTCTCGCATAAGAACCAGTGCTCTTGAGAACAACATACCTCACTTTAATTAAAAGAGACGGGAAAGAAGTGTAATTAAATAAAAGCTGCAATTATTAACTTCCAGGTATGTAATTTCCAGTGTAACACATTTAACTTAAATACTAATGCAATTGGCATATTAATTATAATCGCTTTGAGTATTTTTTTGCTTTTGTAGTTGTTTTTCAGTAGGTATTCATAAGCAAAGCTTTGTTTATAATTACTAGTATTTTAGCATTTATTAGGATTGTAAACAAAGAAGAATTTCGCAAATTACTCGCTAACGTTAGAACCCTTGTTTACTTTATATTTTACTTATTGCGTGTAACACAAAGAAGCGCAATTATAAAATACTACTTTAATATGAAACGCACTTTTTACTTCTGTCCTGATTATAATTTCTGCAATTATTTTACAAGTTCTGTTTACATGGTTATGAACTCTTTTACTAACTTTTTTGAGAACATCTCTCTAAATGAGTTGGAATTATTCGAATTGTAGGTTCCTTGATAACAATGTGTTTATAATGCATTCGAAAAATAAAACATTTTGTTCATGAAACATATTATATACTTTGAAAAATCAATTCTCCATCGAAAATTAATAAGTTTTCTTACCCAGGGTTATTTTAAATGATATTACCAAGAATAAATAGGTGGGACTTTACTTTGTAATACTCTAATAAATAAGATGCGACATACTATTAAGTAAATGAAGTTATACTTCAGAAAATAGCATACATAAAATATTCGTACCCTGCTTAAAATGTTATTGTGCTACAATGAAGATATTAAATCAAAGCAGTGAATTTATTTTCTTTAAAAACTTGCTTTTTTAATTTTAATAGCTTGGATAAAATCGTTGATAAAAATGTTCCTGTGAGAAAATATGAAAGAAGGAAGTCTGAATTATTTGGGTTCATAACGATTCCATCAAAGAGTTTGAGTACATCATTATAGGGAATAGGTTCCCAAGCGTTCTTTCCGTTGCTCAATTTCCTATTACTATGGCCCCATCTCCTAAATAAAAATTATTTTAATATGAATAAAATACAGGTTATATCTTTTGTAAAGTACATACGCATTGCTTATAATCACATTTTACGATGCAATATGTGCATTTTATAGCTCAGTACACATATGTGAAAATATTGAATATCACATCCATGGTTAGATATAAAAGGGTTGTTTATAGATGTACAATTTGGTCATTGTAATAAAATTCCTATTTCTATGAAATGTTTCCGTCCGTAACAGATCAGTTATTGTTGAAGCTATACCTTGCATATTATTTTTTGTTATTTTAAAACATAAATGCAATTTGCGCATATAACGATATAAACGTGAATATAAATGATTAGGTACTGTGTCATAACCTATAAAATTTTAATACAACATTTCTTACAAATGTTGGATGATGCTACAATTTTACAATGGTAAAAAATCGTCGATTAAAGAAGTAGCGAAAACTTCACGGAAAGATTTTCGTATACAGTGTGTCCCCGGATTGAGTTCACAATAGGTTTGATGGACCAAATATTTTCGAATTCGAATTAAATATTTTGGGATTCCGCCGCTTGGTCTGAAACTTATTTTTACTTTACTTTCGATTTGTTAAAATCAGGTAGGCCTTTTCAATTGAGCAAAAATCCGTTATTTGCCAATTTCGTTTTGAGGTAAAGTAACTTTTCCGTTCATAGTACGCCAAAGCATTACTAAGAAAAGTTGTTCAAAATGATAAGTTATGGTGTTATGCAAATTTTCAGAAAGATCGGCCTACTTTGATAATAGAAGTAGAAAATAAGAGAAAAATATTTTTTACTATTTACGATTACATGATAAATCTTAGATGAGAAAACAGATTAGAAATTTTCAAACTAAAATTAAAATTTTTACAGTTTATCAAAACAAGAAATTAAACTACAATTACTCTATTTGGCTTTCTCCAACATCTGCACATTTTTCGATCCTAACTCTAAAATCGTCGTATACTTTCGCTATGGTTATTCGGTTAATTTCAAGTACAGCATCCCTAATTTTTTGTTTTAATAATTCGATGTTATCATGAAGATCATATGAATAAACTTTTTGTTTCAAATAACCCCATAAATAAAAATCCTTAGGGGTCAAATCCGCCGATCTTGCTGGCCAATGTATTGGAGACTATGTCGTCGAATCCACATTTCAGGAAAGTGCTGTATCAAAAAATTTGTAGTCAAACGAGTTGAATGAGCTGGTTATCTGTCTTGTTGAAAATGAAAAAAGTTTTCGAGCACATAAATTAGTGTGAAAAAATATGGGCCAATAATTCTATCGTACCTTATTGCATACCATACATTTACTTTCTTGTACCGTTGACTGTTAGATACTATACGAAAATTAGTTTATAAAAATATCTGTCGTTCAAAATCTTTTTTCCAGTCCATAAACAAAACAGCAATCGTTGGCCATCGTCTCCAGCTTCTAATTTATGAATGAGCGTGGGTTTAAATGGTATAGTTTTATTTTCTTTTAGAATTCTTTGTATGTGCGATTTACTTATTGATAATTCAGTAGACCGCTGTCTCAATGATAATTGATTATCATTGTTCACGGATTTTATCCCCAACAGTGTAGCAGCACCTTCATGTTTATGAACTAGCTTTTTTCTATTAAAATTTTGCACACTTCCAGTTTCTGTAAACTTAAAGTTTTTCTCCATTGGAAATCGCTCGTGAAACTTATTAATAACATGAGCATAAGATGCTTCCCAAGTGTATTAGGTGAATGCGCTGTTCGAGAGTCAACATTTTTAATACAAAAAACTACAGAACCAGTAATTTGCAAATTACTGAGATAAGTAATCCGTTTAGAACAAATACTTCAAAGTTTTGAAGTTTATCTAAGTTATCAGTAAATTGTTTGCTTTACTCCGACGCGGTTGTTCATTTATACGAAACAAAAAAAACGCGGATTTAATGAAAGTGAGCTGATCTTTGTCAAATTTTGCATAGAGCCATAGTGATATTTTCTGAGCAACTTTTTTTAGTGCTTATTTAACAATATTGAAAAGGACTATGTACACTTTTTACGTTTAATACCATTCTATTTACTATTTACAAATGACTTTCTAATGTCTCTCTTTTCCTCACTCCACCTACACTGTCTTCCACGCCCCTTAACTGTCTTCTTCTTTTCTATATTTCTTCCATCCAATCCCCTCCCCTTCCTTTCTCCCCCAGTATCTCCTCTACTGTCCTCTCCTCTTCCTTTATCTCCTTGTATTCTTTCATTATATGGTTGATCGTTTCCATCCCTCCCCGCATAGCGTACATACCCTGTCTTGGTCTCTTGTCCAATATTTGTTCCCTCTTTCTTCATTTCCACACCTAAATCTCGCTATCATTTTCTTTCTTTCCTTTCTCCCTTCTCCTCTCAAGCATCCCGGTATCCCTTCTCCCTTGATCTTCCTATAGTTTGTATTATATTTACATTCCTTCACCGTCATCCATCTTTCCTGCCTTTAGACATCATTGTCCCTTCTAATTATACCCTCTCTCACGCTCACACCTTCCCTTCTTAATCTCTTCACTTCTTCTTTCGCATACCCATTTCTTTCATGATATTCTTTCCTGGGTTCTTGTCCATATTTTGTTCTTCCTTCTTTTATTTCCTTCCAGCATTCTTGTAATATCTTACAATTTGGTCTTCTACTTATTTCCTCCTCCTACTTCATTCCTCTCATTCCCTCTTGCACCCCTATTTTCCCTGCTTCCACCTCCTCTCTGATGGTGTATCCCGGTATTTCTCTTTCCACTCCCAGTACGAACTTCCAGTATTTCTCTTGCAGTCCCTCTATCTGTTTATACTCTTTCCACCCCCACACTTCCGCCCGTCCAACGCCACACTTTTTATTAGTTTTTGAAATAATGATCTCCTGTTCAGAACAGTCTTTCTCCCACACTCCACACTTGCCCTATTAATTTATTCCCTTTTATCACTAGTTCTTTTATATGCTCTCCGTCTTTATTGTCTTGTCTCATCGTGTATCCCAAGCAGGCGAATTCCTTTACCTGCTGTATCTCGTCTTCTCCCCATTTGCACTCCACCTTTTTCCCTTTTCCTCCCCCTTTTCGTAATACTATTACTTCCAAACCTTTTCTTTTTAAATATCTGTCCATAGTTTTTAACATCTCCTTCCTTTCTTTTTCTTCCTTAGCTATTAACACTGTCATCTGCGTATGCCAGCGACCACACTTTTCTGTTCCCACCACCACACCTCCTTCTTGTTGCCCGTTTAATGTCTCCACTAGACCTCCTGTGTATATCGCGAACAGGCTTGGGCTCAGTGGAAATCCTTGCCTTAGTCCCCTCCTTCTTATAAATCCTTCACTTAATTCCACATTCACTTCACCCTCACTCTATTCCTCGTTTCTTCATATTTTTTTCCATCCCTTCTATTAATCTTTTGTTCATCTTCTTTTTCCTCAAGTATTCCCACAGCTTTCGCCTGTTCACCCTGTCAAATTCGGCTACTAGGTCTGCAAATACCGCAAACATTTCCCCCCTTTTTTTTCTAGCTCCTTATTTGCCATGTGTTTCAAAATGTATATGTTGTCTATCGTACTCCTTCCTTTCCTAAACCGTGCATGTCCGTTTGTTAGCAATTTCTTTTCTTCTGCTTCCATTTTCAACCCATATTCCAGTACCGTCGCGTATATTTTATATGCCGTGTTTAGTAAAGTGATTTCTCTGTAATTTGTCACTTGTTTTTGTCCCCTTTTTTGTCCACCGGACATATGTACCCTTCTTTCCACCTCTCTGGGAACCCTTCCCCTCTCAATATTTTATTTACAATTTCGGTCATCCTTTTTACCACCCTTTCTCCTCCATATATCCACTCCTCACCTTGTATCCTGTCTTCTCCTGCCGCTTCATCTTTTTTTACCTTCTGTATTGCCTCTATTACTTCCTCTTTTTTAATTCATTGTCCTGCTTCATGTGTTTTACATGTCTTCTTGCTTTGTCCTCCTTCTCCTTCCTGTATACCCTCCCCCTCCAATACCTTCTTAAAATAACTGTCGCATTCGTTTATCTATATTCCCTCTTGCGTCCTTCTTCTCCTCTTTACTTTCTTTAGATATGTCCATACGTTCTCTTCACTTTTTATATTCCTTATCTTTTCTTCATTTTTCTTTTTATTTTCTTCCTCTTTCCTCTCGCATGTTTTCTTCTATTTATGTACTACTTCCTCTTTTTCTACGTCCTCTTTCTTCCACTGTCTTACTGTTCTTCTTGCCGTCTTCTGGACCTCCTTGCATTCTCTGCCCCACCATTGCTTCCAACCCGTTTTCTCCTCCTTCCATCTTTCAAACTTTACTTTCTCCGCCTCCATTCTCACTCTCATTTCCTCCACGCTTTCTTGTGCTCCTTTCCTTTCCCATATTGTCTTTCCCCTTCTCTCTTTATACTCTCTTCTGTTCATACCTTCTTGGTCGAGAATTCCTCTACTTTTCTCGTCGTCTCTCTTTCTCGCCCTTCCATTATCATTTCCAATGGCTGATGATCCAATCCGATCTCCCCTACCCTAAATGTTTTCACCTTTTCCTCCGCCTCTGCATTCGTTATGATGTACTTAATTATTGATTTTCACCTTGCTTCCATGTACATATATTCTCTCCTCTCACTTTCTTTTCTGCTCCCATTCATTACTTCGCACACCCTTTCATTACACACTTCTAACATTTTGTCTTTTGTCTGTCGTTTTCCCGTCCCTATCTTCTCTTGTATTTCCCCTTCTTCACCTATTCTCGCATTGAAATTCCCTCCTATTATTATCATACCTTCCTCTCTCTCTCCTATCAACACCACTAAATTTTCCATTGTCTCTTTCATCTTTCTACTGTATACCGTTACTATTTTTATATTTTCTTTTCCTCATTGCATGTTTCTTTCTACCATCCCTCTTTTTTGTCGCACTTTCACTTCTTCTTTTCCCACCATTGTCTTTTTATTCCCACTATTATCCCTCCCTTTGCAGTTCCTTTTCTGTTGTTCCTTTCCGCGTATTGTACCACCGATGAGAAATCACTTGGCATTTCCTTTCCCACCACTCCCGATCTTTTTCTTCTATCCATGTCTCTTGCGTTCCCACCATGTCCTGCTCCTTAACAAACTCCCATAAATCTTGATCTTTATTCCTTAATCCCGCTACGTTCCAGAACATTATCTTTAGTTCGTTCCTCCCTGCCTGTCTTCTTTCCGTACTTTCTCTTTGTTTGCTTTGTTTTTCTTTTCCGCTACCTTTACTCATTCTTCCGTTGCCCAGCCGTTTTATCATCCTCCTTTCCCCTTTCTCCTCCCCCTCTTCTTTTAGTTTTTTGACCTTTGTATGTCCCTTCTCTCCCCCTTCTCTCTGCTTAGCTCCTTCGTTCTCTCGTTCCATACATATCTTACTCCGTCTATCTCCATTTTATTTATCCTATCCATACTTTTTTCCCTCCGCTCTTCTTTCCGCCGCTCTGTTCCGTATTTCTGTTTGCACTTCCCTCTCTTCCCTTGTTAATCTACTGCTTCTCCTCCCAGGTCTCCATTTCCGCCACCACTATCTCATTTTCCCTCTCCACCCCTTTATTACAATGTTATTCTTCCTTTTCATCTGCTTTTTTTTTCTAATTTTTCTATTCTTTCTAACAATCCTGATTTTCCCCCTTCCATTCCTTTTCTCTTTCTTCCATTTCTTTGTTTTCTTTCCTTACTCCTTTCATATATTCTTCCATCAGCTTCCTCAACTCACAAATTAATTGCTTTATTTCCTCCATTTCTTTCTCTCCCTCCTTGTTTTCACTTTGCACTTTTACTCTGTTACCACCTTTAATCTCCTCTGTCTTGGTTATGTCAGGTGACCTTATTACCTTCTTCCCCTTTCTAAACACTCTTTGCCTTTCCGCCTCCTCTTCCTCCCTCTCCCTTTTATTCATACCCTCATTCTCTTGCCTTTCTGCCCTTTTTCTTCCCCAATGCACGATTTCGATTTAATAATATTTTCAATTAAAATAATATTTGCCTATTATTAAAATATTCCATTTATACTAAATAAAACCGTATAAAATTACACCATGTATAATGGAAAATATAGTGTCAAAGGTCACCCGCGTATCGTTTAGTATTCAATAATACTTTTTCTATTGAAATAAATAAATTTTACATTTTAGAATATCATTATTAGGTTTTGGATTGTTGAATCACTAATAATTAAGTGTATTTTACTACACTAAATCACTTTCTGCAATTAACCAAAACTCCACAGTAGTGTTCTTAATTTTAAATCATGTACTAAACTCCTCGATAAGTCCAGCGAATTCTAAACACGTCTGCTCTCTTCCAAACTACGTACACAATTCCCAAGTAGATTCTAATGTTGAAGGCGTGTACAAAATTTAGAATAAGTACGCCATCTTAACAAAAAAATTAGTTTCCTAACTAATTTTAGGGGGTTAGAACTTTCCTTGCATTACCAGTCCGATCACTTAATTAAGTGGCCGTAGGATCCTTTTATATTTAGCGTATATTGTTAGCATATTATTTAATTGCTACAGATTTTTAATTTTTATCATTTTGATTCATTTTCAGTTCAATAATCAAGCTGAAACTACGTATATATGCGTTTTTCACGATTCTTATTGATACTGTAACGTCCCAGTCGAAAATTTTGGTTAAAGGTTTCAATTCATATAAGAATAGTTTTTCATTGAAATACCTTTTCTGGTGCCATTATCATCTTGAAATTTCATATCTAATAGTTTTCATTGTCCTTCCTGAGTGCAAGAAATTTCAAATTGATAACTCCATTTTTACGAATAGTTTACTTGAAAAGATTTGAAAACTGTGTAGGTTAACAGGTACTGCCGGTGCACGATTTTCCCATAATAGCGGTATACCAAACTTTATAACTCCATCTCAAACGGTCTGACCTCTATCGTGTTTACATACAGACACACAGACACGGCATGCCAAAAATGGTCAAAATGGATCCAGGGACCCTCAAAACGTGTAGATCCGTCAAAATCTTGAGGTCGATTTTTTTCATGATCGCAATAGCTTCCCTTTACCATACTTCGTATAGTATACGGGAATGTAAAAAATGAATCAAAGTAAAATATAAGATCTGATCAAATTAAATGGACACATTAGAAAACAGAATTTAAATTCTGTTGGGTAATGGTCGAACAAAATGAGTACGTGGACTCTTTAACTTAAGTGCTGCTGCCATAACCCACTTACGACTGAAAAAGCAAACAAATAATAACACAAGCCTGGCAACGCGTAAAAAAAGTGATAACGTGATTTTGTCCTGCTAAGAGAGTTGAATTTAGTTATAATAGATTATTTCAAAATAATTTAAAAAATATTAATTTATTTTTCGTATATATACTTAATTACTTTATTTATTTATTCATTTATTATTTATTACTATTTCTTTTGAATTTGGAGCAAAATATTGCTCATGAATACACCGGGTGAATTTCAAAATATTCACGAAATGTTGCAAAGCAAATTTTATTACTGTTCCGAAGTTGTGGGGGTTAATAGCTAAATGGTCTTTGCGCTTCGTATAAAATGTATCGCTCGGCTTCCTTCATAATTTCAATTTTTTTCGAAAGATTGAGTGTCATCAAAAATTGTAGTTTGATAAAAGCGAATGACAAATTTTTCAAAATATTACTAATTTTGTATGTGTGCGTTTATATGTTCCCCAAGACTAAACCTTGCGTATTTTTAATCCAATTAAGCAATAAAGTGTTAATCTAAAAAGGACAGTGCGAAAGTGAACTCACTACATGCATTTGAATAAATCAAAATCTTGCAGGCTCAGTATTAGTTTGTCAAACGGTAAAGGAATATATGATCAAGTATATGTAGTATTAATGAACAAAGGTGCGACCATAGACTTGATCTAACCCAGTTGCTCATAAGCGTGCGATGTATGTTAGCAATAGCAACAAGTATCGGGCTCAAATTACTTATTACCGAGGAAGTACTGATGAGTCAGGGCTTCAACGGGGTATCTATGTTTGGAGTCTGTATGGGCTAGAAACAAGTCAACAGATACTGGAATAACAGACAGTTAACGCAGCAACATGAAAATTAGTTCACCTGATTCTTACATATTTATGCCTATCAAGAATGATAATAAATAGGTTGTAGTCATTTATCTGGATGTTGGTTTGATAGCTTGTTCAAATGATAGTGAAATCGACTTCATCGTACATGAGTTAAAATATGAATAGAAAATAAACCCCAATACTTTAGGCAGCTTTCGATACATTCAGCACCAAGAAGGTCTATCTCTCTGTGCATGTGGGAGAAGCAAGGTACACAAAACGAATGTAGGATCGCTTCAACATGCAAAGCGCAAATTTTCTATACCTGCAAGTTTTCGTATATTTCACATTATTAATGAGCAGCGTTTTTAATCAAATCAATCAATAATGAGTTAACCACATCCCTATCGACCAATTTTTCTTTGCTCAACTGAAATGGTGATCGATACATTCAAGTGTATCTATCGTTCTGATAGATGATAGATGATTAGTCGTTGTGGGAACAGATGGAATAACAAACCCGTAGGCTTCTAGAACATCTGAAAAATGGTTTTAAATATTCACTATGATTAAACTTTAATTATATAATAAAAAGCATTATGTCCAACTTATACGATTTTGTCCGAATTATGTAAATGTAGAAAATCCATTTTGTAAGTAATATTACAAAAGTAATAAAAGTGTAGTTGAATATCGGGCTCAATAAGGTATATAATATTTGCATTTTAAGTGTTCAGGAGACAAATTATTTTTGTTTTTAGTGGTGTTCCAGAAAAAAAGGTGGCGCGGTGAATGATGAATTTTTTTTATATAGATCATCTTACATATTCTTACATTTTTGTAAGTATGACATTTAACGGCTGTTAATAGATGTTATACATTTTAGCGCTATCCGGTTAGATATAAAGTACAAACGCATTCCTTGCAAAAAAATCGCTACACACACAAATCCGAAGTTTAAAATTTGTGCTGGATTACATTCAGTTGTATCCAGAAATGATGAACGATGCTTTTTAAAGAAGAGTAGCCTTTTGTCTTCTTTGGCCAGACGCAAAGGAGACGAGGATTAGGAATTTTCTGATAGTTTTGTTTTCTGATGACTTTTAATAGAAATGGTGCGATTAACTGCCGTAATTTTCATTATTGCGCCGTTCTTGGCTAACACATCAACAAATTCAGACTTCCTACAAAATCTTCTCTCAGGTTTATTGAAAATATCTCACGTATACTTTTTCAAAGGATTTGGTTGCAACATGATGGTGCACCGGCCGCCTATTCAAGAACAGTAATAGACTTCCTAAATCGTGCTTATCGGGACAGGTGAATTGGTATAACTGGCATTGTGAATTGACCAGCTCTTTCGCCAGAACTAACTAAGCCGGACTACAGTTCAAAATATGTGTCGAAGAATAATAAACACCTTTCAAAGCGTGAGACCAGAAATTCTACGAAGTGTCTAACGAAATTTTTTAAGAATAACTAATATGAGTGTAAGAAAATGAACATTATAAAACCTCCTATAGCATTAAGTTTTCTCGGTTTGGGCTTTCTGGGTTAGTTATAACTTCTGTGTTACCGATATTTTAATTTATTATTACTGGGTGAATAAATGTACTTACCTTGTAGATAGTGCATTACTTCAACGTGGTTAATAAATTTTGTTGAATATTTTATAAACAACTTCAGCTAGGTATAAGGAACCCCTATATCAATCGATGTAGAATTTAGCTTTGCATCAAATCCTGAAAATACTCTACAGCGTATTCCGTTTTAAAAAATGAAAAAATATGTGTCTGAAGTTGCCTATCTTTAAAAATTAATTCTGTATGCCTTGTACAATTCCTTTATTTAACAGCTATCTACAGAGTAATATGTTGAACTTCGGATTTGTGTATGTGGTGATTTTTTTATGTGAGGACGACGATTATAATTTATTTAAAAAAGTTATCTTTCAAACCACTAGCTAAATATCGCCAAAATTTATAACAATACAAAAATGCAAAAATATATAAGACGTTCCATTTAAAAAAATGCGACGTTATCGTTCACCTTTCTCTAAGTGCCCATTGGTCTCCTGAAAACTTCGTAAAAATTGGAAATGTCCACCTGTGAAACACCGAACCATTACTGCCGGACCCTGTATATAAGTATAATATAAATTTTATTTTAAACAGTAAATTTTATTTAATATCCAGTGTGTTTCGGAATTACACGGCACTATTTGAGCTATGTGTTCTCTAGCACAAAATAAACAAAAAAAGTTCATATGAACGTAGGTCTATTAGCAGATTCAAAAGTCCGTAACAGTTGCATATCGCTTATTTGCTTGATAAGTAATAAACAATCTGGCAACTAATATTAAACGCTGCTTGTACAAATTCTTTACCTATTTCACTAGTTCTGTGAGTTTTCGTGAATTTCTGTGAAATCAGTTGAGCATTTGCTTATCATGGAAGACTGCACAAACGTTTGCAAGTTTGCTGCACAAACAGACATGCTTTTAACTTATCGCGAGGTACATAAAAATGTTGCTGTTGTTCTAAGATACGACAAACACTTTTCCAACCAGAGCATACAAAATCGTAAAACGTTAGAATCCAATGCAATACATCCTAGGGAAACTTAGGGAAACGTTGGTCAATTAAGTTATTGACGAACTAAAAACACGGATGAAAAAATACTCGATGCTGTTGAGATATCTCCTACTGTAAGCTCCAGAAGAGTGTCACTTCTTTTGTATATTTTTTATATTGCGAATGGCAAACATTGCGCAAACAATAATTGTATCTTCACGTTATCCTTGTGCAAGATTTGTTTCCCGGTGATGATATCACTTTAGGAGGAATCTAATTACTAATGATCGAAACATCCGAATTTTAGTCGATTAAAACCGTCATATAACTACTACTACAGATTACTAACATGCCTTTTTACTAATGCTCGGTGTGGTCTTGTTAACGGAAATCTTATCGGCTCGGGAATATATTATTTGAATTTTTTGCAAAATAATGTTTGTAAACTTCTAGAAGATATTTTGATTGCTAACAAGTAGATTTATGCATGATGGTACTCCGGCGCACTATTCTGATATTGTCACTGATTATTTAAACACAACATATTGTAACCGATCCTTTTTGACAGGAACACAAAAAATAGTGAATGATGCTCGTGCTCTGAAGCACAATATTTGACGCTCTACATTTTTTGCAGATTCTGGCTAACGTCTCGAGCTCTATAATCGGCATCGTACCTAAAGGATAAATCGTATATTAATATACAATTTTATCGGTTAATTATCAAATTTGGTAACATAAAACTAAATTTTTACTTTAAAACTATAGGATATGGGTTAACAAATTTTGTAAATATACTGCAAGCGCACACTTGGCACGTACTCGTAAAGTTGATTTCTATCCACTTACAAGAAAGGCAAATAAAATCTTGTGAGAAGTATAAACGTTATTAGTAAGTCTGTTATGTAGATGACTACTGTATTTTTAAATTCTGCTTAAAATGATGGATTACTGCGATTATGCTTGTTTATTTGAAAGAAGTTCTGGTTATTACCTTAAGCACAGCATATCTTCATAGTTTCATCTGTCAGTCTGATCTAGTAAGTCAGTGCGCGCGTTGGTTCATTTCCCTGATAACAAAAAAACGAATCAACTCTTTGGAAAATCTGTTCCCGCTAATTAGCATAGCAATTAAAGATGTGCACCTCCTGTTTTGACCTTGATGTCTTTTGAACTATGTTTATTATATTTGGGCTAAAGGTCAAGTTCAAACAAATTTGCAAATGCCCTATAGCACTTTTGGCTAATCTAAGGTGTTTTGTGCAGAGATTGTTAATTTAGCCTTTACATGACTCTTATTAGCGGTTTCTAGGTTTTCATATCGTTTTAAATCTGCAACGTTGAAATTATTTCGATAAACAACAACCAAAATTTGTTGTGATAGTCTGTTGGGCATTGTTTTGGACACGACGTATTTAAAATGTTTATTTATATTCACAATTGATTGACAACAATGAAAAGAGTTTTTAAAGAAACAACTAATTATTGTTGATTTAATTATTTGAATTGGTCTGCGAATATTCAAAATCTCACCCTTAAGTCTAAATTCTTTAGGAAAAAGGCATACTATAAATGTTTATTTGTAGTACCAACTAATTGAGAAATTCACTGAGAGATTATTTTGACGCACTGGGTATATGCAATCTTGTGTTGTGAGTAGTACGTATTTTGGATGGTAAATTAACGTGAGTTAGCACGAGATTTTTTTTGTATGTACAGAATATAAATTAGTGTAAATGCTACGCCACTGGAATTGTAGTAAAGCGTTGGGTATTATGGAAGAGTATTTAAATGCTGTATGAAGAGAATGAGAAGAGAATGAAGAAAATTGTTGTAAATGTGTGAATGAGTGAATTTATGATATGTTGTTATTCTATTAAAATGTAGAAAAGAATATGTATGCATAAATGTGGTAACATTGCCCAACAGGAAAATTGAATGAATGCTCAAGGACAAATGGTGTTAGATTCTGCGGAAGGAAAAATTGTGCGTATGTAAGGCTTTCATAAAAAGCTGAATATAGATCTGGACAGTATATGAAGTGAATTTTAATTTGGATGAGGGTCTTTGCGAAGAGTTGTGAGGATGTTTGTAAAGAAATTCAAGATGGTTGTAATTTTCTTGTGCCGACTGCGTTAGTTCCGTTTCAGACTTTCCACTCGGCAGAGGCGCCGTAGAAAGCTCCTTTGGGATAGGTTGATTGTGATTTTAGCGTGAACAATATGACGTTGGACAAAATGGATGACCGCATGTATATAAGGCAGAGACTGCTAGGGTACAAGGAGAGACGCTTGGCAAAGAGCTATACTTAAGAGGTGGTCGTACGCGAGTATTTTGTGAATTGAAAGAGTTTCTTTCCAAAATTTAAAAGAAGTAAACAGCAAACATAGAGTTGGAAGTATTATGTATACAAAACCGCGTCATTTAAAAGGAATCTAAAGTGATTCTTTATGTAACAAAATAGAGTTGTGTTTAAACACTTATTAATTAGGTTAAACAGTATTTATTTCAATTAATTTATGTGCGATTATAACAGCACTAAATAGACTGTGTAGAAACATTTAAGAATTTTAATGTTCTAGTGTAAATAAGTATATTCTGTGACTAAAATATGTTTTTCAAAAAGGGCATTCGTAAATCAGATTGTCCCATTTTGTTTTACGGGACGGAATATGGACATTTAAGATAGTAAAACCCTGTCGATGGCCGATTATCAGTGACAAGTGTTGGAACATATTAAGGATTAATTACAACGAATCGACCCAGTAGACACATTATACCGGATAATAAACGACTGCAGAACTGATTTATGTAAGAATAATTTTAGATTTTTGAATGGGAGAAGTTTGATTATCCTTATGTGTGTCATTTTTTATATTGCAAGTTTCATTTCAGGCAATAAGGATAATCAATCTACATTATCGTTATAAGAAGAAAACGTTTTATTACTGTAATTTTTAGAATATACAGGGTGTGATCAATAAGTTTACGACGATTCGTATGCTTTAAAATTGTATTAAGCCCTTTTCCTGGGTTGAATGTTATTATTCATTAATTTATGGTAAGTGTAAGGTGTTTGAAACAAAATTTCAATCATTTTACGTCTATCGATCCCGCCCATTTTCACTGCACTTGGCTTGGCAACCCGCTTACCTCGGTAGGCCTACCCGACGCCTAGTGCGGTTTGATCGTCTAACAACTAATGGTATTGTTTTGATAGGTAACAATTCAAATTCTTCTGGATACTCTTTTGGTTACGGCAGTTGCCCCTTGCCATTTCATATACTGCAACTTAAAGAAGTGCATCTCCTGTTTTGACTTCGATCTGAAACTAAGAAAATATCAACTTGCACTCCTTGAGAGTATAGGTCTCAATCATTTTTAGCGGAAATGTCGAATATGTATTTCATTGCCTTCTACTCATGATCAATTGTAACAAAATGAGCTACGTATCTAGCAAACAATTTCGCATAACCTATTATGTGGTTGAGAAAATTTATTTATACACCCTGACGTTTCGTTCTCACGCAAGGATTGTTTAGAAGGTAACTGTATTTTTTTAAATATAAACATTACTAACATGTTATACAGTTATCACACTCACAAAGTTTAACTCTTGCGCTAAGATGGTGGTGGTACTAACATTGTCTGAAGTTGTATTAAAGTTGCAAGATAATGATTAATTAAAACTAACGTACTCTTATTTAACTAAGACAAACATAAAAATGTACGGTTGGGCAACATTACTGTACACTAATTATTGTCAGATTTCACAGTTAAATCCAAGTTATCATAAATGTCATCATTATGCCCAATTACAAACAAAACCTATTTGTGCCAAATTTGCATAATACGAATTTTAAAACGTAAAAGATTTGCCCAATATCCGCGTCACAAGAATCTGGATATCGATTCATTCAAATGTTCAAGTAAAAATTGTAGTGGTTTAAACTCCATTAGATAACAAACTTGAATTAAACTCCACATGAATGCTTTGTTTGACGATATGTATCAGTCCCAATTGAACTGGTTTTCTAGTACTATGCTAATCATTTACAGATTTTAGTAGTTCCCTTTAGAATGTAATTTAGACAATTGTTTGATATCCCTTTTTTTATTTATGTTTAAGACAATCCAGGCAGACTTACAGCCTAAGTATTAAGTATTATAATCTGGTTCTTAGTTGATTCGGGATTTAAAGGTTTCCAAATTTCGGGATTCCACCAAGACACCAACTGGTAGTTCCACAATCCCTTGGAACGAACGAACGAACATATTAAGATGTTCTAGGTGGGCATCGATAATTGAATTTTTCCTCGGGTGGAGCAGGGGGGACAATTTGGAGGAGTTGTAACAGAACAAAATGAGATCATGCACAAGACGACAATGTTTAAGAGAGAGATTATTTGTGAGGCTATGATTTTAGAAATGTAAAGGGTATATAGGTTTGCAGAAATATTTGTTGTTCCGGAAAAAGAAGCCTAATCTTTAGCAGTTGATGATATTAAAGATGAAATAGGGTTGTGCCAAACGAGATCTTGGTGGAGTATATTAACCTTAGAGAAAGTTAGCGTCTCTGGGTTTTGTTAGTAGTAAATATAGAACCAATTGTTTATATATCCAGTCTTCGATTCCCTCAAACATTCTGATTCCGACAATGTTAAACGCCTACTAGATATTGGCCTAAGAGATCTGATGCTGTCATGTGCATAGCTAGAATGGGATTGTTGGTTGACGAGAGCAAATCGTTTATATGAAATAGGAGTAATATGGGTGCCATATCGATTCCCTACTACTACTATTTCATTAGTAGGTGGATAGAAAATCTGCGGCGAATCTAGGCACTTTTGGAGTATGACCATATGCCGGAAAATTAAGACGTGCAGCGTGTAGGTCAAGAACATCACCTGTGAATCTACCTTACCGGAAACAATATTGACCGTCATTCAATACATTATTGTTTTTAACGTACTGCATAAGGTTAAAATTAATACACCTCTCCGTGGCATTGCTTAACATTAAAACCGAGAAGGTTTATAGTGAGATGGAAGACTTCTAGATCCTTTTTTGGATATCGGTTATACTCTAGCAACTTTTTAAAGGTGTGGTAGGATACGATTACCACACAAAGCCTGAACTACAGTTCTTCTTGATGTCAAGATCTTCCTGACTGTTTTGATTTTAAGCGTAACTTCGTTTACCTTATGAGGTAAAATTGGACAGGCGTTATGAAAAGGTAAAATCGGCGACAAATTCTTTGGTAAATAGATCTCCTGTCCTTCGGAGAATGATACTGATCAATCATGACTTATTGAAGGAAGGAAAACTGTTTTGAACAAGTTTGGGTTGATGTTTTTGGCAAGGTAATTTTTTAACAGCTTTAAGAACTTCTCCTTCCTCATGATTGAGTGATTTCTTATCTGTCCTCTTTTGGAAATGTGTTAAAAATCGCTTTATCATTTTTTACGGGGTGTTTTTGTGGGGACAGCTTGTATGATTTATTAGTATGGGGAATGAATTACTGAACTTCAATTGGGATTGTATCGTTAATTATAACTTTTATTTCAAAATATTTATATCAAAAACTATAACTTGAATAACATCTTTACACATCTCGTTTTGTTAAAAATCAGTCGTTACAGGAAGTAACTGGTTGTAATGACTAAGTTAACGAAGTTAATCTGTTGCTTAATATACCTTTAACCATTGAGGTAGAAAACTAACACAAAATTGTTATCATGAATATAGAAATGTATTACAATAAAAGGGATTACTTGCAGATATTGCGAAACTCGTCATATCTTTTACTAGCATATTTCCTATTTTTATATGCAAGCGAATAATCGTTAGAACAAGAGTTACAAATAGAAAGTAATAATACTAGCAGTACTTTTGATCATTTAAATTGATTATAAACGACTTTAGTATAAATATCTACTTTAACTTATGATAGGTAATACGTATGTATAACGGAAAATGTTGTCTATCGAGTTACTTACTCTAGCTTTAAAATAGCAAGTTTGTCAGTAACGAAGCCATTGGGAAAAGTGGAAACACGCACGGGACACTGAGTCTAGAACTTTTAAATTTGGAATGTTTCTTGTCCCTGGGGTAACAAGTAGAACTGTAAAAAGGTTCTCGTAAGGCCTTCAAAGTATTTCTTGTGCCAAACTAAAACTTTAGTTTCTTTCAGATATTAGATATTTTTCTTGCACTCATATTATTCTCATTAACTTTAAACTAACTTAGATAATACAACATAAAAATCCAATGGCAAAACCTCTAAGAACTTTTACAAAATGGTTTTTAAATTTTAAATTAGTAAGATTTTTAAAATCGGTTAGCAAATGAAAAACTAAATATATGAAAAGTATTTTCTCATTTGTGAAAATGCAACTATAAAACTAAGTCAATGTGATGTAAAAAGTGCTATTTTTTGAAACTAAATGTGTTTCAAATGATTGGTTATGTCCAAACAAAATTTTACGAACATTATACTAGTTTTTTATGAAAGATCCTGTTGCTTCCTTAATTTTTATTTATTTATGGGTTAGGAGTTTATTGAACACATAAGGTATAATCTAGTCTTCCTAGTACCCTGAATGTTTCGTAACTATAGAATTGGAAATAAGATTTTATTAATTATAATAGCATACGATGATCTGAATCTTTCGAAACGGTGCGCTCAAACTCACTTTTTTTATTGTACTGCATGCGTCCTTAACAGTATAGAAAACTTTTGTGCCCACTCATTTTCTCCAAATTTAAATATAACGTTAGTATAAGTATATTTTGTAACATCTCAGTATCAAGTCAACGTGTTCATGTTGTTTTGATAAAAGTAGCATTTCAAGTGAAAATAACGCCTGCATTAACGTAACTAAAAATTCAGTGCACGATTATTTTGTTAAATTTGCATTTTTCAAAGAAAATTGTACCGTAACATTGTTCACAATGGCTTGCATTCATCGCATTTTATAAGGTTACGGCATTAATCTGTATTTAAATAAAGTATAATATAATACAGTTTTATACTTACTTAGCATCGACGTACGTAATTTATGGTAATGTACGTTAACATTACTTTATTAAATTGATAATGAAATTATTTCATCCGATGTTTATGGTAACGTAAATGGGAATACTAATATGTGTAATGTAAATTATAGCCCAGTTGTGTATCAACAGGTACGTGTGATAAAATTTCGATAGTAATAAAATTGAAATATCTGTTATTCGTGAAAGTTTATGAATGTAAATGTAAGAATAAATAATAAATATATGTTGTCATTCATTGCTAGAAAATAGAATACAATGAGACGTTCTTTTGTGGTTTTGCCATTGGTAAAATAGACGCATACGTAAAATATGTTATTACCTTTACTTGCTCCGTCAGGTCCTCTGAGAATGGTGCACTCTTCTATAGTTCCAAAGGGCGCGAACAACTGTCTAACATCCTCTTCAGTTTGTTGCTTGCTGAGCATTCCCACGAACAGCTTTCGGTCTGTGGTCGCAAAACAAAGCTGTTAGTCCATTGTCTAACATACATAATACACATAAACATTACTAACGCAGGTGCAATTCCATATAATCGTCGACTAATATTGACATTGAAGGTACGAGCATAGGAGCTAGCGATCGATGTTAACGGAGCTATTTATTGCAGGGCGCTTAGGGAAGGATTTTCAGGAAGACTGGTCTGGTATAATTGGATCAAAGTCGCTTTCTAAATCAGAGACGGGTCGTAATGAAAGGATGATCCAAAGGGAGCCTGTGCGGCCCCCGCCACCACGCATCGTCGTGGGTAATGCGACCATCGCGTCGCTCACCGTTCACGAAGTGATTATAGGCAGTATAAGATGCTAAGTAATGTACCGGCAATTTAGAAAATGTTCAAATTTTTCTGCGTATTCATTACCGTGTCACTTGGATACAATGGATACTGAATTGCTAATTGAGTTTAAAAATTGATAACATATATTAACTGAATATATGTTCTAAAACAATACAACTTTATTTTGTATAGTATGGTGGTGGTGGAGTACATGACAGTGCTCTGGTAGTTGCGTTGTACACACGCCGCAGTACATTAACGATACTTACCGACCTCCTCACCTATCGTGCTGGAGGCCAGTACAGGTACTTCCAAAACCCCCAGGTGTATATACAAGCAAGCCTGTGCAGGTTTCTAGAAATAGCTGTACACTTAGACATGAAAACGCACTATACATTCAGAGGTACACAACGTCTAGACATACATCGAACGAACGAGCTGATCATGGCTGCACAGGAACAACGCACTACATAGTCTAATACGCACGACACTGTCACATCGCCACAACAAGGACAGGACGTGGTCTTACTTGACCGGGTCCGGGCTGGGGCAGGAAGCTAGCTATCTCCTCGTTACCTTGCCCCTACTTCCAGAAGACGCCGCCGCAGCTGCAGGCCGCCATCGCGAGCTCTGCAATGAGAACAGAACTAGCAGGCGGCGTCACGGGCTGCGGACTTGGGCCGGCTCTAAATGTTACCCTACAGATATCAAAGTAAGTACACTAACTTAGTAAAGCTACACTTAACAGCGAATATTCCGAACATGATCAAGCATTAGAATAAAATGACTACATACGTGTTTTTGTTCTGCATTGGATTAAATTAAACCATTAAATGTGAACATTAAGAATTAAATTTGCACACAAAATTTTGTTAATGGCAGTCTATAAATGCACGACTTGTAGCATAGCATGAGATTTTGTGAGCATTCACTATTGGTGTTTTTACGTAGATCAGGATGTAATTTACTTAAATTTTTCTCATAATTCTTTTACGAAATAATGTGTGTTTTAGTGATTATACAGAATACTTGAATATACAGTAATTACTAAGATTAATTCAAACACAGACTAATTCATGTATATTAATTAACTAGTTCAAAAATGATGAATGTATGGATACATACATTGCATGACTATGAAAACGTGCAAAAATATTTCAAGTGAACATTCACGTTCAACAAGTTGTTAATAAATTTCAAGACGAAAGCTATGAAAGAAGAATGCACATTAACATAATTGTTATATTTGACGTGATTTTGGATTATACAAAATTGAATTACAATTCATTTAAGCGTTAGAATGCAATTGTATAAATACATAATTTATTATACTGTTTCATTTTGATGTTAATGTTGATTTCTATTTCAGATGGAATATTGAAAACGCTGAATATATTTCTCTTTTTTTAATAAATCTCCGTGTTTTTTTTTTGAAAAATAAATTAACATGGATTTGCACTCTATACTTTTATGGCAAAATAAACTCATTACATTCAACTCGAAAGCGTAATCAATTTCAAAATTTTCTAATTTAAATTGCAATACTTTAAGATAGACAATAAATGTACAAAATTCCTTTTGCGCGAGTCATATGGAAAATAATCTTTGTAAGATTGTTTAAGTTTGGAAAGTGGGCATTATTCGATATGCACATCAAACCTTTTTTCCTGTGGAAAGTATTTAATTACATCAAGATATTCCATAAAATAATCTTAATGCAATAGTTTTTTGATCGAGCTTTGTGCTTTTATTCACTCTAAACGAGTTACTTAAAATTATAGCTTAGAAATAGACGAAATTTTAATGAATGCAAATTTAAGAAAATCTGGACAACATTACTTGTATAATTATCTATGATATTCAGTAAATGTAAGAACAGAGCGCTTGTTGCAAAAATTGCGAATTACATTCGAATTAATATTAGAAACTTACTAAAACGATCTTTGACAGCCGTTTAACAAAAAGTAAAAAAACCTTTATCGGAAAGGAATCATACGCATTAAATATGTGAAGAAATCATGAATAGAATTCGAAAAATATATAAATGTATTAAAAAACGATATTAAATGATTTGTATGTGATATATCATGAATCAAAAATTAACTCAACAAAATACTATATGAATGATTAATTAAAGAAAATGATGATCTGTTTACCATTCGTTTACCAAATGCATGTGACTTACCTTAAATTTATACGGGACGTTTACTAAACGTACGAAAAATATAGTTGTTAACATTTCCAATACAAATTGCTACAAATAAAAATTTTGTAGCATTATACAAAATTTTTACGTAAATAAATTGTTACTAAAACATCATTACCACTTATAACTAATTTAATAGAAAGAACGTCATTCATGCCATTTCTATCGACTATTTCAAAATGTAGTTTCAGGTTTAAATTTTAATTTCAAAAAAGCTAAAGCCGTTAGGTGTATCTATTTTTATGCACGATTACGCACGCCTAGCAACGATTAATATTAATGATTTGATCATCTACTTCATCTTTAGTTCTATGATTTACTACTAAATTAGTGGCATATTTTGCATGTCCATTATCCTTAAACATGTAGGTTATCCTTTCACTTTCTTCTTTC
Organism: Vesta saturnalis; assembly: GCA_036346205.1. Lineage (NCBI taxonomy): Eukaryota > Metazoa > Arthropoda > Insecta > Coleoptera > Lampyridae > Vesta > Vesta saturnalis. The sequence goes on along the minus strand of JARFJB010001940.1, from coordinate 1,855,078 downwards.
AGTTCCTTTTTATCTGAGCGCTACATGTATGTATTTTCCCTTCGCTATTGTGAAAGTTGTTGTGCAAGTGCTTGTCTGTGTGGGTAGGTTTTCTGTTGAATAGATTACGAAGTTATCATCCACACCTTAACACAATCTTTTGGTTGTCTCAATTGATCACTTCTTCCTCGAACTTCAGCGTAAGTCCTATTTTGGTCATAAGTAATATCCCGGCATACGTGTAGGCAACCAACATTCCACTCCGCCGATTCGACCCGAAAATGTTTGCATGGAGAAGGGATGCAGTCAATCTCTATTATATTTATGTGTTTATTATTAATTACAGAAAAAACAACAAATAATATCGTTATTATCACAGTTACATATTTTTAATATCCGGTGAAAGTAATATATTTATGTGACACAATACAGAATCTCTATACAACTTGTCGAATTTACTTAAGTAAAGTAAGCTATGTTTATATAAACCCATTATAACAAATTAAGCTTAAACGACACTACTTATTCAACTAATGTAATATTATAAATCCATTAGAATATTAACTGATAGTGATCGATTTATTAAGTACCGGCAATTTCAGTTTTTTAAGGTTGAAATATAAGATAAAAATTATTTAAACTTGATTTAGAATATATAAGACATAATGTTAATATGCTTAAATAAGTAAGCTTCGTGCATGAAGAACCATTCACAATTGAGAAAACTAATCGAGATATTAATGAATTAATAATGCCTTAGTGACTATATTCACTAACGTGATTTCAAGATTCGCTTACAGATGTTGGTTACCTAGACGTATGCAAGGATACTACTTATAACCAAAATAATACATTGCACATGATGGTGTGAACTGATATATACCCATTACCATCCCAAACTCGTATTTACATGCACAAAACACTATAGATGAATAAGTAGAATAAGAAACAATGCAATTATTGCTTAAGTGTTCCCTACAAGCGCTGGAGGGAGCAGTTAGCATTTTTTAACCATGCGCATCTGTGATATTTTCATACACAAAGTGTTTATGGGTAATTTGTGCACATGTTTATGGTATATGGTTGAGTTGATTGATCCATTTACACAGTTCTTGTTTTTTAGCGCAACGTTTCTGCTTCGTTCAGCAGACTTAGCCCTGACACGAACTGATTTCGTACTTGAGTGTATAATTTATATATATATATATATATATATATATATATATATATATATATATATATATATATATATATATATATATATATATCATATTTGTCGGTTTGGTTATTCCCTAAGCGTTCTTGTGATTGAAGGCAGTACGTGTCTTGCATTTGTACTGCCTTCTAATCCATAACAACGCTCTGGTGGTTACTAATAAAAACCAAACCACACAATGAAGACCCTAATTTCCAGAATTGTGTATATAACCTACCATGTGAATGCGGCAGAGCAGTACACAACTCAAAGTTACTTAACCGAGCTAGTAGAGTAGTAGTGACACGATCTGCTTAGCATTCGGGAGGTAATGGGTTTGATTCTCTTACCGTCTACGCTGTATGAGGTTTTCAGGGGGTTTTCCTCATACACATGTAGCGTCATGACCACTGCGTATACGCACCCTAACTCTGTTCCTTCCGATCCTATCCTAACCACGCCCATCCTTAATCCCACCATGAATATATACGTAATGAATGTATGTATGATGGGAATCCATGATTGTGGCTGAAGGAGCTTGGAAAGCTCAAACAGCCCGCCCTCCCTCTTGGGGAGGGAATGAAATACGGGGCCTTTCCTTTCCCTTTTTTCAAATTTAGTAAACAGGAACACAAGAACAATATTCCCAATGGCGAAACAGTAAGATCCAGAATCGCCGAACATGTCTGGAACGGAGACCACCGAATCCAATAGAATAACACAAATACAGGCCAAGGACGAGAACACAACTCCCAAAAACTCAAAGAAACCACTTACAAAGCACTTGCAGACAATCCGATAAGCCAAGCTAGTGTACAAATGAAGTGATGAGAGATATGGCACTAAAGCGCCATATCACTCCTTCTCCTGACCTGCTGGCGGAAGTAGAGTTCGCTTTCGAAACGGTGCGCTACAAAAACAAAAACTGTGGAACTAAACCTATCAGCTCAACTAATATAAAACAGTTATAAAACACTTATAATATAGAATGTTTATGTATGCATAACTTTTATAGGTGAGATATGTGAATGTATCCAGCACCCTTAACAGGCTGTCCACTTCACTGCTGTTATGTTTTGTTATTGTTTATTAAAGCCACACAGGTATTAAACTTCATTTACTAAGAATCTTACGTTATAGTGAGTTTTTGCTTAACCTAACCGTCTAGCGTCAACTTTATAACTAAATTTTAATTTTAAACCAACCTAACTAACACTAATTACTTGTCATTACATTTTATAATCCTTATACCTAGCTGGTAACCTACTTTCTCTTCTTGCCCTACCTTCAATTGTATTGCTGTTTGGAATTACCTTATTGTATAATTCTGTATTTCGCCTACACTGTTTACTATTTTCAACCTTTACCTTAAATTATTATAGTTCCCTTTTACCTGTGCATGTTCCCAGATTTTCCGCTTTTCAATGGTTACATTATCTCTTACATGGAAATCTTTCCTATCATGGTAGAATTTTGCCACTGTATGTTTTGTGAGGAATTTTTCTTTTAATTTGTTTTGAATAAAGTTTTTTTATTGTTGAACATATTGGTCAATATGGGCAGTTTTGTTCTTAGCCTTCTATTTAAAAAAATCAGCAGGTGATAACCATATGTTGACTAGATCACTGTTTTTGTAATTCAATAAAACAATGCTTAAGCTCTTTTTTCTGAAAATCTGTTTTGCAATTTTAACCCCACTTTTGATTAAGATTGTTTAAACATAAATGAAAAAGCTCAAAGCTCCCTAGGACATCTGTTGTGTTTAGGGTTGTATTTTGGATTTCTTTCAAAAAGTGCAGCTTAGCACAATCTTTGATTTATTTCGGCACTGATTGGCCGCTTCGTTCTCGAACTCTTCCAATACTACTCATAAGGGCAAACAGTGATTGCCACTCTAAACTTTTTGATACCTATTTAGACGTACGTAGTACGTAGAAACCATCTTAATCGTTTATCAACTTTACGGTCAGTCCAGTTTTGCTAACGTATTATTTTCCAGACATTTCCTTTACCAGAGGTTTGTTGATAGATACGCTTGTGAATAGGCTGACAATAACAAAGCGTTTGAGATTGTCCCAAAAAAGTGCGTGTGACTGATATCAATGTTCCTGTAGAATTAAAATTCGAAATATTTTTATATTCAGCAAATATGTAGCTAATTCTTGCTAGAGAGAATATTACGAAATAACAATAGGTATTGGAGAGATATTATGTTTATGTGTTGTCGGAAAGCCATATAAGTTTATAACAGTGACCATTGTTGTGGCCGGTCGAAAAATTCGAAATATTTGTTTTGAGATTACCTGAATAGAGTAAGAGTTTCTGAAAAATGAGAAAAGCGTCTATTTTGTGAGTATCAGTGAGGAACCTTTTGACTCAAATATTTCAAAAATTAGGAAATCGTTTTTTTTTTATTTTATTAGGCAGACGCTTATAACACCTAAATGCTTAGAACCTACTTGTTGTTGGAGCAGACGGACGTGTGGAAGACAGCTGATTCCAATTTGTAGTAATAAAATTTTTTGGAACCCTTTAAAGGTGGTAGCTTGATTTCTGAATATCTCAACAATTACTTGGTTTTTAATAACCTAAATTGAGTATTCAGATAGCCCTGGCCAATATGCACCAAAATCTAATACATATATACGAATTACGTTACTTCCGTAGAACATTTGGAGTGTGAAACACAAACCTAATAAACCGTAATGTATAACTACTAACTGTAAACTAAGCTTACCGTAACATTTAACGCTGTTTATAGAATATTTATTTATTTAGTTTGTGGTAATGCGTACACTTCTTCATTTAATAAAAATGATAAATTATTAATAACCAACATAAATTTATAATACAAAACTGCAAAAAGTATATCTAATATTGTAAGCAGAAAAGGTTTTATCGGGATATTCATTTGATTAAGCCTAAAACCTTTAAAAAGTACATTCCATATGTATTGAGGCATTCGTTTGAAAATTAATACTGTATGTTGGGATGTTGTATTGAAAGGGTCTAAGTAAGAGATTAAATTAATAATTAACCAATGACTAAACCAATGCTTTACGTTTGTTCATTCTTTTAAAATTTTCTTCACTGAACTGTGATTTACACCTAAATTGGTTTTACCCTAATTTACAGAATTAATCAATCGATATAAAATTTTGTTGTTTCAGAGACAATGGAATATAATCAAGGAGCTACACGGAAAGTTCATAAAATAGGGTAAAGAAGAAACAAAAGCAACATCAGTCAGTTACAGTCGCAGAAGCATGTAAACTTTAAGCAAATGCTGCAATTTCTTTGCGAAATGAAGTCTTTTACGACTTCAATTCAAATTCGTTTGGTGCACGTCTAAAAACACAAATATTATTGTACGTTTACATTATCTCAAATGATTTTGTTCTTAAGAAATTATAGTTTCTTTTTTGACAATAACATTTTAAACGCTTGTTTATACTGTATTTCGGTACGTAAATTTTAAAGTAGAGTATGACTAAAAGAATCTCAAAATAATTTACAGTGTAAAGTTAATGTAGGTGTTGAGTTAAGGAATCTATTTTCTAAAGAGAATGCTTTACCTCTAACTATTATACCCTGTCTATGACACTCATTCGTAATCTAGATCAAAACACTTTGTGGGAATCTGAAGGAACCTGTCATATGCATATATTGAGCATAAACGGATGGGTGTGTAAGATCGTTGATGTATAGGAACACAATTTCTATTACAGTAGGCGGTGAATAACAAGAAGCTATTCAAGAGCACAGTTTTGTAAGTATAATCACAATCCTAACTAATCGTATTTTTTTCTGAATAGTAACGAAACTAATTTCATTGTATTGATTTATCATTTCGGATTTAAGCAGTTGTGCTTCTTGTACCAAAATTATGTTCTGTAATTGTGCTGTTATTTTAGAAACAGTATAAAACTAAATAAAACTTAGGCAAACTGTTGCTTAAGAAAAATATTCCAGATTGTTCTATACCGTACTGAATCTAAAGTAAAATTGATGAATTTCCAATGACAAGAGAACAGAAATGTAACAATTAATTGATTTACTAATTTTTGTTATTGTTAGAAAATACCATTGCTATGGTAAAGTTTGATTGAAATAAAGTTGGGTATGACACATCGATGTAAAACTTTATAATAAAATTACATATTTTTATCTCTCAACTACATGTATTAGAGAAGGATAGCAATAAAAACATAAATCTGCTGTACAAGTCATATTAGCGCACTAAAACGTGTGTCGTGACTAAGAATATATGTCACTCCTGTCATTTTTTTTTATTTTTGTTTATGCGTTTTTAGTTTACTTTTTATAAAAAAACTTGAACAGTGAATTATTGGTAATTTGGTAACATTTTTACATAATTTATGTAAAATTTATAAAAGTTTAAATATGCTACGTAATAAGCACCTTAAATATCAAGCGCAGCTCGTAGTTATGAACGTGCTTAATTATTTTGAACGGGAACGTGACAATGAAGGGACACTCGTTCCATTGAATCTGTTATGCAGGTATGTAGTACATTATTGTCTAAAACATGATACTTGGAAGAACTACTTTTAGCGCACGTCTGAAGCACGTGGGGTTAGTATAAATACCGTTACTGCTATAAAAAGAAGGGTTAGAGAAAGTAAATAAACCTCCACAGACCCCAGCTAAGCGGAGAAAACGTAAGAAATCTAAGTCCACCGAACTGGATGACTATGTGAAGGATGCTGTAAAGAGAAAAAATTATGAGATGCATTAAAACATGCAAGACATGTACAGTACTATACCTGTTTTTGTAGGTATACATGTTACGCTGGCATCATTACAAAAAGAATTAAGCAATAGTCGAGTTTTCGGTTTTCAGTAGATTAAGATTAAGACGTCCCTTACATTCCATTGGCTTTTCATCTAAAGCAGATGATAGTAGAAAAGGTTTACTGGAACAATCACATATTGCTGCCAATCGTGTGCGATTCTTCAGTCGAGGATCGCACAAAAGAAGCTGACATGATAAATCTAAGGAAAGTGTGAAGCATAAGCCAACGGATGAAGGAAAATGGTTTGTTGTAATTTAGTTATTACATTATAATTCATAATAAAATAACTGTATTTTTTAGATTTACAGTTCATGAAAGTAATGAAGGATTCATTTCCGATGCTTCACTTTTGTTTTCCACAAACGCACAGTGTGCAGATTATCATGGAGATATGTGTGCGGAGTTGTTTACAAAATGGTTTGAAAATAATTTAATTGCAAACTTAAAAGAACCATCTTCAATTGTAATGGCCTATGATAGTTATCTTTCCAAACTTCTATAAAAAATTGCAAATAATTCATCTAAGAAGAAATATGTAATTTTCTATTAAAACACAACGCAGCTTATGAACCTAACACGTTTAAAAAAGAATTACTGCAATTAGTTGCAGATAATGCGATACCAATGTGTACGAAGTAGATAGATGGACTGAATGCATGTACTGATTTATGTAAATTGCTTTTCATTTAACTTGGACCAATGTGAAATCTATTTAAACTATGTGGTAAATTAAAATGTTAAACATCTACAATTTGGTTGAACTTCGATCTACATTGCACTGTACACACTTTCTTCTACAAGAATGAAACAGTCACAAATGTATCGATATTTATGTTATCGTCAAGTATCTACAAGAATTATGTCGATTACGAAGCAGTAATTATGCTTCTACATCTAGAAGGGTTGTTATAAATCTTGAGAATAACAAACTAATTGCAACTTTTATCAATTTTTCCACCTGAAATGATTTAATTTATAATAAACAAAAAAAGTATTAGTTTACTTACAAATATATAGGTTATGTATTATAATGGTATGTAATTATAATAAAGCCATGTCCTAAATTATAACAATTCACTGCCGCAGAAAAATATTTTTGACTCTATCAATAAAATAAGCGGATATAATGGATAATTTTTCTAGTTTAAAATATAAAAAACAATAATTCTCAACTTCCTTTGACATTTTATGTAAATTTATGTAGAGACATCTGCCGATAAAAATATATATTTTATTGACATAAAAACTAACTATTACAATAATAGTTTGCCTAAAATGACATAGTAACGTATAAACAAAAATAACATGAATATAATAATAATAATAACATTTTCATTGAATGAAAAATTAAATTAACTAAAAGATACTTTGCTGATTTAATGAAGACTTACGTCGCCTAAATCTTAGTTCGTGTAATTTTAAGAATGAGTCATGCCCAACATTGTTTGAATCAAACTATACTAAATTACATTTGGCAACGTTTTATGAGTAAGGTTTCTATTACACCCATTACCTAATTTGTGTACGATGTAAATTTGAAAAAGTTTAATCTCACAAATAAGAAAAGCAATTAATTAGTCTGGTTCAGAAAATTCATAATAATATTTTTAATATTAGAGTGACAATTTCTAGGATAACAAACTTGACGTCGAACGGGGGACAACTCCTTTTACTGAAGAATGTGGAATTAAATCAGTACACTTATTAAAGAAAAAAGTTATAACTCGTTTTCTTCATAAAAATGTAGCCCCAGTTTAGTTGTGTATACATTACGATTTTATTTAAAACTCCACTTTCTTAGGGATTATGTAATGAGATTACAGATGACTTTTTTGTAAAAGGGTTTTTGAAAAAAAAAATTTTTTTGTAATAAATGTTTAGCTTTTTTTCCCTCTAATTCAAAAGTAAAAATACATGTTTGAACCCAGTACCGGAAACACGCCGAGAGTTCCCGAACAAGCCAGAGTGTGTGTGACAGCACAATGTTTACTTTTACTCATCGTAGCATACAGCTGATAACAGTGTTTTGACTTTTAATCGATTAAATCTTGTTATTATCGTCAATATATTGATAAATATATCAAAAATGTCAAACCTTAAAGGTTATCGTGCTTTTATAATCATATAGTAATTAATAATTATTTAGGTAAACGTATAAATTGAATAAATAGAATTCGATAATAAAATTTTTTAACCAAAGTCCAGAATCATAACTTTTAAAAATCATAGCATCAAACAAAATTTCTATGAATAATTTAAAATGATTAAATAATAAATTTGTACACGGGTATTGAATGGTCTCGGTTTAATTTAGTATTTTATATTTTAATTACGCGGTAGGTTATGTACTATACGAAATTGAAATTTTAAAAGTGTATATAATGGTAGTTCTTTTATTGCTATAATGTCATTTAAATAATTCTCATGATTTGGATGTTTTTAAGCTGAAAGAAGATATGGAGAATTACATTTACTATACTACAATGGGAAGTAGAGCAAAAATTAGAGTTGATGTAGTACCGCACAAGTTTAGTTGTCAACCTAACTGTACACTTTATCACACATCACTAAACAAAAGTAGCTATTATAAATAGAGGGCGGATTACACATCACTAAACAAAATTAGCTATTATAAATAGAGGGCGGATTAATATGCACAAAAAAAGTCACATATATGCGCATATATATGCACCAAATATGTACAAGATATGCAGTCAGTTTGTTAAAATATGCAACATTATATGCTAAATATGCATACCAAGAAATAATAAACAACCTGTATTAAACAAAATCTTTTATTATGTGAAAAAGATTCTTAATGAAATTAAAAATATTAAGTAATAAAAATAATAATAATGTATCTGTTTAATATTAACCACAAATAATCTTAGGATCAGTTGGAGAATTAAACATAATATGTACATATTATCCTGATTCACCGCTTTTCTGCCTATAACAACTTACAAGAAGGTGTTTCTCCAAATTGTTTGTCGCCTATCAGATAAAATATATTTATAAGTTGAAGAGCTCCGTACGACATCAACAGACGTAATTGGAGCGTTTTTCGACACAGATATAATGTTTGGTTCGATTTCCAATTCTACTGACTCCCCAGAAATAATTTTAGACACATTTACAAGAACTTGGTACCCTTCATTTTTCTCTAAAACTTGATTAAGTTTTTTTTCAATGGCTTTACCTACTGGACCGCGAACTTGACTACAAGATATACTAAACTTATTTATTTATTCAAGAGAATTTGTAAGCGGAAGGTCATCGGTCTCTAATTTTAAAATTGTTTCGGACACAAAGTGGTAATTGTTGCGGTAAGTCTATTTTATTTAGAATAGCTTTTGCTTCCGTGATTGAATGAGATTCATCGGCAAATTGTAAAATTATTTGTTTAATGTCTTTAAAATTTTCCGAGTAAAACAGGGCGGCCTGTAGCCACGTACCCCACCTAGTTATTACTGGCTGAGGGGGAAGAGGAGTATTTGGAAGTTTTTCTTTGTAATGCTGAATTCTAAGGGGTGCCTTAATAAATACTTTTTTTTACATTGTTAATCAAACTATTTACTAATGGGAACTGAGATCTAATCTCCTCCGCTACTCTATTTAATCCATGTGCTAAGCAAGTGTTGTGAATTAAATTTTTATAAAATATTTTAAAATTTTGACTTTGACCATGTATGTCGCAGCATCAGACAACATTAATAAAATTTTTTGGGTATGAACTCTTCAGGTAAAAAAAATTGCTAATACCTCCTTGTATAAACCTACATATGGTTAAATGGTTCGTTTTTTTAAGTTATTTCAAACTTACCAAAAATGATTTACTCTTATAATAAGGATGCAAAACTCTTATCAATAAATTCTCGATATAACGACCATAACTATCCGTTGTTTCATCCAATATAAAATATAAATAATTATTTCCTATTTGTTCTTGTATCTCGCGCATTGTATCCACAAAGACAGAATTCACATAGTTGTTCGCTACGGCGAAATTATAGCAGTGACGCTTCTTGTCAATGATTTTAAGCAGCTTACATTTTACAGGAATTTCTAAAGGCTTTCTTTCTTCGATTTTAATCTTTTATTTAAAAGTTTCATTTACTGTGCTCGTTTGTGGAGATGAGAGAAATTTTTTTTAGTAAAATCAGATTTATTTAGAAATGCACAATTTATGCAATAATATGAACATTTTACAAAAATATGAACATTGCTGTGAATATATGCAAAATATGCAAAATTAAATTGGTGTCACCTAGATAGGGAAGGGTATTTTTACAGCAGCAATATTCAAGAATATTCATTTTGCATATAATCCGCCCTCTAATTATAAATAATTTTGTCCAACAGTTGCAGTTTTTTACGTGTTTTATACGTTAGTTTTCAGTGACTAAAATCAAATTTTATTCACTAGTGACTAAATTTTATATTGCGAGTGAAGTAAGCCATTACAATCAAGATCTGGCTGCTTGATTTTTTTTATACTTTTTTTTAAATAATCTCTTCAAGTTTTTCGTTAAAAAAAATGCAATTGTTGGACAAAACGTCGTATATCACACGGGAGTGAAATGCCATTATAAGCACGTGAGAATTTGTCGCACTAGCGCAAGTGCTCGTGCGTCAAAAATTTCACTTGCTTATAATGGCTTATTTCACTCACTTGTAATATAATCTACTATTTTTGCACTAAATTTCGGATATTTTTAGTCAATTTAAATATAGCAGCCATTGACACTGTACCATTGAGAATTATGACGTCAAAAACATGCGTGATTCTTTTTAAAACTTTATCAATTTTAAATTGCCTATAATAAGCCAAAAAAATTTTTTTAGGAGTTTTTTGCATCGACTATTAATATAATTTATGGCAAAGTTTTAAAATACATAAAAAACAATGGATAAATTTTTTTTTTCAATAATCCGATTATGGAATGTGAGCTTGAATCGCTAGGTATTGCACATATCACAACAACGTGACTAATTGCTAAATTTTCATTGGTTATTATCAATATTAATAGAAAGCTATGAAAGTTGTTTGTTTTAAAGAACAATATATCTATATTAAAAATTTTTATATTTTGACCGTCGATTTGACCATGTTTCCGATGAGATACAAAGTTCGTACAAATGGTGACCTCTTTTATAATTTTATCCTCTTTCAGAATTTGAAGTCAGATTTTCAATATTCCGTAACACAAAAAAGCTACACAGGAACACACAGACACACAGATTTAACGAATTCACATATCGAACTTTTGTTCGGTGAAAATATAGGGTGTTAGAATCATTTCTGGTTAAACCGGAAGCTCTGGAAGCAAATGAATATCCAAAAATTCTAATGTATCTTATAATAATAACGAAAAAAAAACTCAACAGGTCATCAATATCACTAAAATGGATTACTCAGACATAAAATCAACTGGTAACCTAGAACCAAAGAATTAATGTATTTGTGATGTTAACTATTTACTCTTTGGGCTCCTTTGTCGCTAATTACCGTTTTTGTAACGTTTATCACAAGGTTATAAATATAGCCGCTTTAAACGAATAACTTCATTTGCTTTTATGTTTCAGCAATCGATTTATTTGTACTATTATAAGGCAATCTGTTGATTTCATCTTTTCCTCCGTTATGATCATAACATATGTAGTGTGACATATACCGATGGGTTTCGTGTGTCGAGGCTAGTTCATGGTCAGAGAGCCGATGGTATCCAGTCGACCGACGGTGACCTGTCCCATGGGGAATATGACGACGGCAACTTGACAAGCGGTGAAACGACAATGGCGAGACTACGGAAGAAAGCCGACGGAAGTGACATGTCCTAAACCGGCTTATAAGTGATCTCCTCTTGGATGATAAAGGTATTATTATAATTGCTGTTGATACAGTTCTTCTGAGTCATTCTCTTATAGTACTAGATAAATCAATTTTGTTCATAAGCAAAACCGTTCAGGCTATTCTTAACTTCTGTTCTTTCCAGTTGCATCCGCGTAAGTTAGTTTCCTGATATTTTTACGTTTTCTTCCACTTTTTTCTTGGGATACCTTTGAAATACTTGTCTTTTGTATGCTTGCCTTTGAAAATTATAGACCAACACATGTAGTATTACTTTAAAAATATAATTTTATTAAATGGTTAGCAAGTTTTTACGAAAATTTAATTATTTAAATAGATTCAAGACATTTAATTCTAATAACCTTCCATGATAATAAAATAAAATGCATTGCAATTAATCAACGCCCTACGGCGATAGTTTGTGATCTATTACGAGCGTACGATAACTTTTAACTTATCATATTTGCCAGAAACATTGGTTAGATACCGCATAATGCGCTTTCACAGGAAGAGGTCAGTTATTTTTATAAGTAACAAACTACCAGGATACCTATCGCAAATCAACTGCTCTAAGTCAATAAATTAGATACATTAAATATACCCAGCTCAGTTAACACACAGTTATTGTATATTGAAAAAATGTGCATTCAATGGTAATGGATGGCTTTTTATGCAGAAAATACGTTCGTTATGATCATTTAAGCTAACTTTATGGTTTTCCGCAAATAATTTGCATTTAATAAGATAACGTATAACGTGTGTACCTCTTTTTGGTTGAGTACATAGAAACCGTAATTTAGGATAGAATGTAAGCTCTGTAATTATTGAAGAATACAGTTTGGACTAAAACATAGACCATTTTAGTTTCAAGAACGAAATATGGATCTGATAAATATCTATCCTATTTAAAATAGTGTATTATTTGTATTTATAAACATATTTATACCTATTATAATCGGATAAGTTCAAAAGTAAATATGTAATTAAAACTCATGATTAATTTTATTAAATACATAAATAAAATGTTTACCTCTAGTAAGATTTGAACCTACGACATGTACTTGTACTCGATAGCTAAGTTGGTTAGAGCGGTAAAGTACACGTCGTAGGTACAAATCCTACTCGAGGTACACTTTTTATTATGTATTTCATAAAATTAATAATAATTTTTAATTCCATATTTACGAGGGCCACAATTTATATTTTGAGTCTTGGCAACATTGATTGCAGTTAAACACCGTTTTACGTTTCCATAGAAACGTCTTGACATTGTTGACAATAACATACTTCAAACTTTTTGTCAATGGCGTTAATTGTGTTGTTTACGGTCACTTGAAGATTGCGTGTCAGCAAAGAAATGGCATTAAGGCGTGAAAATTTTCGAGCGATGATTTATTACGATTTTCGACGTAGGTTATCAAGACAAGACTGCATCGATCAACTTACTTCCACATTTGGTGATGAAGCTCCATCCTTTGCCACTGTGAAACGCTGGTATAACGATTTTAATCGTGGCCTCCTTTCTTTCGCTCACTGACGAAATTCGCGAAGGCCCTCCAAAATCAGTTGTTATTCAAGAAAATATTGATGTTGTGCAAAAACTAATAATGCAAGATCGCCATGCGACGTACTGTGAAATTGAGGGAACCCTAAGCATTAGTTTCATCAGCATACATTACATAATCATTTAGCCATGAAAAAGGTTTGTTCTCGTTGGATCCCACATAATTTGACGAAATCTCAAAAAAATGCTCGTGTCGATGCGTGCACAAAAATGCTCAAGAAATACATTGGCGGTGCTCCAAAAGACGTATATAAGATATGTATAACAGGTGATCAATTATGGATATATGCATACGAGCCGGAAGGTAAACAGCAGTCGTATGTGTGGGTGTTTCAAGATGAACCAAATCCAACAAAAGTTGTTCACACTCGCAGTACATCGAAACAAATGGTCGCCTGTATTTTCGGAAAAACTGGTCATGTGGCAACTGTGCCTTTAGAGCAACGTAGAACGGTCAATTTTGAATGGTACACAACCATTTGTTTGCCGGAAATCTTTGGTGAAATGTGGAAAACAAACAAGTGCCGTCGTATGGTTCTTCATCGCGACAATGCGAGCTCTAACACATCTCGTCCAACAACCAATGACTTCTTCGGATGTCAAGAATAAATTGCGTGGACAACGATTTTCGTCGGCGGAAGAAGCCGTCGATGCGTTAAAAAACCATGTTATGGATGTGTCTCAGGAAGATTGGAAAAAAATGCTATGAAAAATGGTTCGAACGAGTGCAAAAGATCGTAAAGGAGAATATTTCGAAAAACAATAAAGCATTTTCAATGACAAATTACTGTTTTTTCATTGTTAGGCTCAAAATATAAATAGTGACTAGTGAATAGTGAAATGGATTATTTTGTAAAACTTAAATTAAAACAAGAATATTTTACATGATCTTATTGTTTGATTTGTATTGACAAATGACATGTTATTTTGAGAACGTGGAAGAAAAATGGGGATATTATGGGGACACTATGACGGAATTAGTAGGGTTAAACCTGCTTACATTCTATCGATGATTGAAAACTTCTATGGTTGAGCAGATTTACCGTTTGAATGGGTATAGGCGAATACCCACTAGACACGATCTTTACCCATTATTAAACAAAGCTTAAGAAAACTTTTCTTTAGTTACGGTGGTTGCGTGGCACTATTTAAGCTTTTTAGCATATGTAGGGTTCCACCTGTTCAACGGATTCATCTTTGAATTCCAAATGGGACTATGTAGATGCAACTCTGTAATAGAGTTTGGAAATTAGGTTGTGAAAAGCTTCAAAAGGCAAGTAACAAATGAGTATACGTAATTCTTGTGATCTCATATCAGTACCATATGGAATTTTATTAAATAAAAAGAATTTGACAAAATTATTCTACTAATTACTATGAATCCGAACAATAAAATAACATAAACGCAACGTTATCTACCATACTTCACAAATATTGCTGAATAAAATATAAAAAAACACTTCAACACGCAACAAGAAACGATACACAACTAAATTTGATCATTTTAAAAGTATGGTAGAACTTCTGTTACCGAAGTAACATTTTCCAACAAATGACTAGATAATGAAATAAACTCGAACGTGGTTTTATTGTTGCATCAGTAGGACATAAAACAGTAAGTTGTAAAAGGATTTATACTCATCTCCTCGTGCTCAATAAACTGTATATCGTTGCCTATATAGTACAAACTAAAAATGAGTAAATAGTAATTAGCGTCACAGTTTAATTTTGGAAAACTTTTAAGTTACAAATATAATAAAAAGCTTTTGATGAAAATTACATGTATTCTCTTTGATACAGTACTATAGGTGTAATTATAGTTTATATTACGGTAGTGGTCCCCACAGTAAACAATTTAATTAAATATTTTGTTAGTACACAAAACCATGTTACAGTAAAAATTAAAATTGGTATTAAAGTACTAATAAAGTGAATTTGCATATAAAATAATTCGGTTAAAATAATTCGATTCTATACATAGAATAATTACGGTAGGAATTAGTGGTAATTAAATATTTTATTTATTTCCAGTTCGATTATTTTTACTCGCTGCCAAGTAAAACAGTTTGTTAGGTAAACTTATATGATTAGTGTCATCATGAGGTAAACAGACCAGCATTAAATTACAATATTATATTGAACTGATTTAACTAAAACAGATAGGTACACAATTTAACACACAAACATTGAGTCAACTAAGATTATACTTACAATATATGAGATGAATTTGTAGCAATAAAAAAAATATATGCCAGGTTAATGTAGAATAACAGTATCTCGTTTATTGTTTTGTATAAATTGTGATGGTGTATATTATAAACAGTAAATCAGATTTAACCAAATATTTGAAAAGTAATTAAATAACATTTACCTCCACGATTTTCACTGTCCGCTGGTTTCACTTGGATGGGGCGGTTCATCTGAAACAATATTTAGTTTAGTTCAGAATAAAAATAAACAAAATTATGTTTAAAATACGTGGATATTTTTACTAACAAATTTTCATTCTAAATGTAAAATAATTTGGGTATAATGGTAGATTTAAGAAAGTTTAGCTTTAAATAAATAAAAGAAGCTTTGTTCAAAATATAATGAAAAATCGTTAAAAAGGGGAGTGAATATACAAATTAATTGTTAATGAACCCATCTGAGTTGTGCTTTTGTCAGTAGTTAAACACAACACGTAATACAAATTCAATTTGGAATGGAAGCAAATAACGTATCAATTAAACGCAATGGTTAATTATTTACCTTACTTACTAAGTCGTTCTGTCGGATTAATTTATTACTAATTAAACAATTAATATATCTGTGCAAACGTTATGATGTGAATTAATGTATAAGAATTAAAAATAATAACGTACTGAACAAAAGAAGAAGAAAATACGAACAAAGAAGTTAATTTAAATGTATAGAAAAATTGTGTTTCGCAATTAAAGGTCTTGTAAAATATGTATTCATTCAATAATAAGTACGTAACAAAGCATGTTGTGAGTATAACATTATAAAACTAAAAGTCCTAAACAAGTTATGTATTAATCTAACATATTTATTTTGGATATGCAATATATAGGAGCTTTAGCTTAACAAAACAGAAAATAAAAAAATTAAAGATTAAAGATAAAGACTATTCCCATCATGTTTGGAATTATATTAGTAGGTACTTGAAGTTAGTAGTGGTTTCAAACTTTAAAACATGTGAATTGTTTATCATAATTTATTTTTGATATTAATTTTGATGTAATAACCAGTTTTATATGCAAGCAATGTTCTTCGAGGAATTTCAAATATATGTGACATGCAGCATTACATGCATTCAGCGATATGCTAGATTAATAGGCTCTCAAGCTGGTATTATTCTGGTATGTGGTGTCAAAGCGAGGGCCAGCTGTAACTATGGAGATACTCGATAACAACATGCCTGTTGTAATGGACAATTGGACAGAAACTGGACTTTAATTTCCTGTCATCACAGTAAATTAGAAACACGTACGCTGTGATTATTATACGTTGATAAAACATAACTGATTTAGAAAAACGTTATAGTTTGATAGATACAAAATATTGTAGCTCGTCGCTTAAGTGCGCATTGTTTCAAAGCTTAATCTGTAAAAGTTATGTTTTAATTAGGATTAAAAATTAAAAAAATTAGTACATCAAACAAACAAAAATAAAAGGAAATTTCACTTAGCAGAATTCTCGTTTAGTAGATTGCCCAATAATAAATATCAAGCAGATTTTGAATTTCCGTTTAATTAAATTTGACACAATCCTAATTGTAAAACAACACGCAACCAGGTAATAATTTTAACATGATTGACTACCTTTTCATACAGTAGAATTATGTTACTAAACTGACACGTTGTCTGATAAATATCTTTGGTTTTTTTGTAGGTAATCAATATTCATAGTTCAATAACCATTAGATATGTGTTTGTTATTTTTATGTTATAGACGTTCATTTCCGTTTTTACTACCAAAATATTTAGCACCTGATATTAAATTTATACGCAAATTTTATTATTTTTACTACAAGCATGAACTTACAGCATAATAAACGTTGGGTAACAATTAATATTATTACTGCGTTGAAAAATGAAAAGCTTGTTAAAATTTGTGAGTAACATAAATTCTATATTTGTTAGAGCCGTGTCTTATATGAAGTTTGTAGCCTTTTTAACACGAATTCTTACTATAACAAAGGTTTTCTTTGTCAACGGTTCATTTAAAACTTTTTCCAAAAACAAAACGACTCAATTACAATTGAAGATCAGTATTATCGTTGAGTGATAAGTAAGAACTTATCATTCAACGGTATTTACACTAAGCTAATTCTCAAACAAGTGAAGGAAAATACATATGAATGTGCCTTTGCAATTGTAGGTAATCATATATGCGCAGAGCACTCAACACAAATGGTGCTCAATCAATAATGACAACAAAATTGTATATGAATAGATAATCTATTCCGTCAAAATTATCAAAAAATGTACATAGTTAACAGCAGTAAGTAGCTAGTTGCTATAGGATAGACAGTATGTATAAAAAAAGTGAGTTATGCTTGGAGATTTAAGAAACACTAATTTATAAAGATTGTTAAATAGGAAAAATTGTTATCAATATACATTAACAATAAAATTATTTTTTGTAACTTTCTTCCATTTTGATACTTCCATCGACCTATTAAGAAACGCAACGTCATCATCTCCGATGTCATTATCAGGGGCCGATACAGGCGGAGGCGAGCTGGGCCGTTGCCCAGAGCGGTAGAGACAAGGGCGGAAAATAGCAAAAAAAATTTCACCATACATTTTTTCGATCCATATGCTATTGAGCATGATATATGCAATAAAATAGATTTTAGGCAAATTATAAGAGAAGAAAATTATAAGTTAGGAAGAAAACTTAATTTTTGTTTTATTTCAATACCAGTATAAATTTATGCATGTGTACAGGATATCTCCGGATTGAGTTATAAAGAGAGAAAAGATTGTTATTTTTTATTTTACCACAAATATTTGCTCTTTATAAAAAAAACATGCTTGCTCCCAGGCTCTCCTAGAACATTATTTTTATACTTATATTTTATTATTTTCATTTATCAAGCATGCTATTATTTTTGTGGTTTCTTATTGTATAATATTGTTTTACTATGTATTTATTTTATTTACGCATATATTTTTATTTTTATAAAGTATTTGAGAACATTTGTTGAACATTTATTTGTTTCTTCACACAATAAATCTTTTATTCAACATATAATATTTCTTTGTAAGCCCTTTTTTTACTCGAAATGCGCAGAAAGCTTTTACATCTAATAAACTCTTAAACAAGCTCGTAACAGCAAATACGCTGTACATCAGGGGTGGCCAACCCAAAGGATCTTGCGTACCTCTTTGGAAATGCATCTTAACTCTGCGGGCCGCTTATAAATTTTTATACATTATATATTAGATTTAGACCTACTATAAACATTTTTTTGGAGTGAAAAATTGAAAAATAATGAGTTATTATTATTGCGTTTACTATTATTCATACATGTTAACCTAGATAATATAATAATAATGATACTAAACGCACATTGTAAAGAAATATACTGTGCCCATCTAATGTTCCCGTCGAAATAACTTTTTGGGAAACCGAATTAAGATACATATACAACGTTTTCGATGGTATTCAGTGACGTAATCATTAAAAATGGAACACAGCCGCCATTTTGTATTGTGATTTTAAATGAGATCATATGGTAAGTGATATCTCATTTGAAAGCTCGTTTCAAGTCCTTTTCAACGACATAACAGCATCAAAATATTACTACTCATTTATGAGTTTAAACCCAAAAATCTCAAAATATTAATTGGTGTTTTTGTTGAAACCCATGAATCACTAGTAATATTTTAATGTTGTTATTTTAAGGTTGATGTCGTTGAAAAGGAGTTGGAACGAGCTTTCCAATGAGGTATTACTTGCCATATGATCCCATTTAAAATGGCGGTCGTCCGTCATTTTTAATGATTACGTCACTGAATACCATCAAAAACGTTGTGTATGTGCCTTTAGTACGGTTTCCCAAAATTTTATTCATTTCCGTTTTATGGTTCTCATAATAGGTTGGGGGGTGGGGGACTTTAGATGTGCACTGTATAACACAAAAAATGAAATATAAAAAATACATAAATATAAACGAAATAAAAAGTGATATCATTAATAGTTATTTGCGTTCCAAGTAGGGGTAAGTGTACTTTTTTATTCGAGGTCGTAGTTTGTGGACTGAAGCGGAGCTGAGTTAATTTTTCTCATAATTTCGATACTTAATTTTTGAATATATGGATGCACAAATAATTTTTTTTTTAATACATTGGTTTTATTACTTTTGCTATTATAAAATAAATATATTTTTTAAAACTGTGATGATTTGATGAATCTCGCGGGCCGGAAAAACATTCAAGGCGGGTCACGGGTTGGCCACCCCTGCTGTACACCTTTTTTCTATCAAAAGTAAGGGCGGTAGATTATTGTCTTGCACAGACGAAATAGCTGCGTCGGCCCCTGGTCATTATAGACATTAACTCACGGAACATTTTACGAACATTATTAGGTTGGCAAACTTTAATCTAGAATTATTTCAGGGAACGTACATGCAAGATTATCCGTATTATCTGTCGCGATTAGATCAAATTTTCATTTTTAAAATTAACTAAAGTGAAAAAGTTTATTTAAAAACGGTGTAAGAAGGGCAAATTACAAAAAAAATGCTAAAATGGACGGAACTGGACTGCCCATAGGCAAACCATTTTTTTTTTTAGATAACTCTTTTTATTGAATGTGAAATACTCCTTAATGGTTAATTTGAATGTGGCCATATGTGATTTTCGTTTCCAAGACAGTTCTTACGTCAAGACCGCATCTCATGTGAAGTTCATGTATAATGCCATGTTGTTTAAATGTAATTAAGATTGCTTTTATGTATAGTAAACACTCATAAACATAAATACATGTAAGCATGTGAACCTACAATAAAATTCATTAACTGCAAAAATGAAATTTAATAAAGTAATTTTTACAGTTATCTCGGTGCCCACATTTAGCTTCCATTGCGACCAGCTTCTTATGAATCGAACTTCTATTCGGTATATTTACAACTCGATTTATAAGTTCATTTAAAATTTATATTTCTTTTATTTTAGGTTAGAAAGTGTGTCTTTTACACACCGAGCCCGGTATTATAGAACGTTGCAGTAATCTATCGGTATAATAAGTTTGGCAAGCATGCAGTACCTTCCCATAAGCACTTGAAGGTTTGAACGGTCTATAGTACGTTTTCTAAAGTACGCCCTCAAGAATGTATGCGTTTAATAAATAATTCTTTACCTATGGGCAGTACAATATTAGCTAAGATCTCAATAAATAATTTAGAAGATCAAATTTTTCAATTGAATTTTTCTGATCATTGTATCTTGGTTTCATTACGATAATGATATTTTACCATGTTTTGATAGTTTATATGTGCGTTAATGAGTTTTTAACTAACATCAACAATATATATCGTAAAATAAAATTTACACTAAAGAACGAACATAATAGAGCCATTAATTTTCTAGGTTTAAACATAAACATTAATGCACAGAACATGTTTGGGTTGTCCATATCCATACATACAGACATTTTAATTCATGTCACCATAAAACGCATATAGATCATTAGTATATAGAGCAATGTCATTGCCATTAAAACAAATTTCAATAAAGAAATGTCAATTGTAGAACAAGTTCCACAAGCAAATGGTTACACTTCAAATATAATCAACACTTTTGTTAAAAATCAGTCGTACAAACTTTCTATCAAAAACATTTACCCAGTTAACACAGAACCGATAGTCAATAAATACATATCAGTTCCATATTTTAAAAAAATAGAAAAAGTAGCTCACATATTACAAAAGAACAAGAAGTACAAAGTGGTTTTGAAAACTAATAGCAATGTTTATTTAATGCCAAAGATTCAAATAACGACTATTTTGAAGTTGGGTATTTATAGATTGAACTGTTTATTGAATGTTTATATTGGGCAAACGCTTAGGAACTGTGAGATTAGATACAAAAAAGACATTGGATGCTACAAATATAAACACACAGATAACTCAAATTCTACCAAACATTTAATACTAAATAATCACCCTGTGACATCACAAAACAACATTCAATGTTTACATTTTTTAGATAAACAGAAAGGTTCATCTTATAGATTCCCCTTTAATAGATATTTTAAATATAGAATTATAATTTACATCAAGTTTGCTGTGTTAAGAAATATAATTCCTGGACTATAGCATACTAATAACGGCAAGTTATACTGACAACAATTCGATAGACTGATCAGAAGAAGAGCATCCCCTAAATCACACATCACACACATTCCCTCAGGATAAATCACAGACCAAGGGAAGCAAGTCCGACATGTTTGGTCTCTACCTACAATGCATCTACCGATCCTCCGACAATCCCCAGTTTGACACCCGCTTGAAGGATCTCCTAGAAAGTTGCCTTGAGGAATCCCAGAACCAAAATTATCCTGTCAAACTGGACTCTTGATTAGGTCACCACATACTTTACAAAAGGACACGATTCTGCTCCAGAATAAAACGGCTTGAACAGAAGAATTCTATGACGCCCAAATGTGCAAACCCTTAACTTACTGACCTACATTTATAACACTCTTTTACTTCTCGACCAACTAGAAGTCAGTTTGCACCATCATGATACCCATACCTCACCAGGGTTAGGATCCCCTTTTCCACACAGCCATGTCTCTCTTAAATTCTCACGAAAAATGCGTTGAGCATATTATAGCCAGGGGACTTAGCGATCACCTTGAAACCAATGAACTTTCTTCAGACAGCCAATTCGGCTTTCGGTTTAACCAAACGTTAAAGCTGCTTATACAAACCACCAGGTCATTGAATTTTGTGCAATGAAATCTGGCGATCTTGATTTACATTAAGCAAGCATTTTACACGACGGGTTCTTTGATAAAACTGGTGCGCTGTGTCCTAGACCACTGCTCCACTTTACTGCTCTCGTATTTAACAAATCGGTCAGTACAAGCTAAAATAGAAAATGCATTTTCTGATGATATTCCGGAATTTCTAAAATTAGTCAAACCGGTGAAAATGAGCCTCCGTTAACCTCACAAGAATATTTGATGCCTCGTAGCTAGGTATCTTTTTCAGCAATACCCGAGACTGGCTTCTCGACGTACAAAAAACACTAAACAGTACACGTAAACGTGTAAACCTTTCTTTAATTACTCCAATATATTACAACATACATACAAATTCCCCGCCTTGTTATAGACTTCCGAGCACCCTTGTACACAAACATTAAACCTAACCACCTTTCTTCCATTATCTCGTGTGAACACCGAATCCGAGACGAATACGCAGACTTCTGTCCAGATTCTCTAATAATCTCACCACACAACAAGCAGGCCCACTCATAACAGACAGAGTACCAACACTGCAAAAGAATTTCACCCACCGACTACCAATTACTATATGTCTCTGATTCAAGATTACATCATTAGCACTACACTCGCTTATTTACACTCAAAGATTATTTTGCCGATAATTAGCTCAAAATAAGGTCAGACTCATTGTGTGGCCTTGAATTCCTGCTAGTACTGGTTTGATAATTTTCTGAAACGCTTTTATCCCCCTTCCTAGTTCTCATTGCGTTGTTTATTACGTCGCGGTCGTCGCTGTCGGCATCAAGGATTAGGTCTCGCGGCCTGTTCCAGTTCAATAGTCCATCTCTAAAATTGGTGAGTTTGGTCTCAGGTTTAAAGAAGATGCCAATATGCTTCAAACATAAAAACTGAGAAATGCCACCGCTATTATATCATCCTATAGCATCACCAATAAGTCCTACTCTCACGTCCATGTTCTTTAACACTAACGAGAGAGGGCGAAAGCGAGTTTCTGGCGCCTGAAAACCGGTACTGTTTGCTAAGAGAAGATGCACTCCTACAGAAAATCAGGCAAGTTAGAAGGCGTTGAGATGGCAACCCCACCATCTAACTCACCTATAGCTATGGATTGGTACTCCACACTATAGGGAAAAATGAAGAATACTCGACAGTTCAATAGGTGCCTCGCACCGGACGGAAATTCAGTTCACCGCAAAGAAAAGAACAAACGAAAATGGATAAACAACACACTAAAGATTTCCACATGGAATACGCGAGGCATAGCTACAAAATAATCAGAAATTTGCGTTGTTTATTACATTAATATAATTTGTACTCTGTCTAATGCTTTCGTTAGATCTACTAAATTGAGACGCCGGTGCTTATAATAACCAAGAGATTTTTCGATCATATACTATCGATCTGAAGTCTCGCTGGTATTGGCACATTTTAAGTATCTTGTTATTTTCATTATGATTTCTATTAATAGCTGGCTATTGATAGCCAGCCAGGTTATCATTCTTCAATTTTCCATATCGTTTTCATTTTTCTTGTAGTAGATTAGAGTCGTTGTTTAGATGATGGCTTTGCAGTATTCATTACTTGATTGTTTTTCACATGGTACATAGGCTTCACATTTTTCTGAACGTAACTATTCATTTGTTCATTCTTGTCATCTCTTTCTTGGTTTATTTAATATTTGTATGTCCACAAAAAAACCATTCCCAGTATATTTTAGTTTCCTATATTGCTTTATTTCTACATCCCTTTACTTGCCTTTCCGTTGTACTGGCATTTTGTGGTTAAGATATGCTTCTTTCTTTTGTTTTGATATTTCTTTTGCTTCATTTATGCGTAATAATTTAAGTATCTTGTTATTTTCATTATGATTTCTATTAATAGCTGGCTATTGATAGCCAGCAAGGTTATCATTCTTCAATTTTCCATATCGTTTTCATTTTTCTTGTAGTAGATTAGAGTCGTTGTTTAGATGTTGGCTTTGCAGTATTCATTACTTGATTGTTTTTCACATGGTACATAGGCTTCACATTTTTCTGAACGTAACTATTCATTTGTTCATTCTTGTCATCTCTTTCTTGGTTTATTTAATATTTGTATGTCCACAAAAAAACCATTCCCAGTATATTTTAGTTTCCTATATTGCTTTATTTCTACATCCCTTTTACTTGCCTTTCCGTTGTACTGGCATTTTTGTGGTTAAGATATGCTTCTTTCTTTTGTTTTGATATTTCTTTTGCTTCATTTATGCGTAATAATTTAAGTATCTTGTTATTTTCATTATGATTTCTATTAATAGCTGACTAGTGATAGCCAGCAAGGTTATCATTCTTTAATTTTCCATATCGTTTTCATTTTTCTTGTAGTAGATTAGAGTCGTTGTTTAGATGTTGGCTTTGCAGTATTCATTACTTGATTGTTTTTCACATGGTACATAGGCTTCACATTTTTCTGAAGGTAACTATTCATTTGTTCATTCTTGTCATCTCTTTCTTGGTTTATTTAATATTTGTATGTCCACAAAAAAACCATTCCCAGTATATTTTAGTTTCCTATATTGCTTTATTTCTACATCCCTTTTACTTGCCTTTCCGTTGTACTGGCATTTTTGTGGTTAAGATATGCTTCTTTCTTTTGTTTTGATATTTCTTTTGCTTCATTTATGCGTAATAATTTCTAACTTTTCTTTAGATTTATTACGAATCAAGTCCCAATACTTTTATGATGTTGGTTTATGTTTTCTTCAAAATTTTTCGAGCGTGTTCATCCGCTGTTACATGGTTGGAAGCCATTTTCTAATATCTATACTGTGTTAGTTGAACTATCTGTTCTACGTCAAACTTTTCAATGTTTATTAATGGTTATTTCTTTTGAAGGTTGGCTGTGAAGCAATATTGGTACAGCAGTATAGCATGTGGGAATAATTTTGCTGGTTATTGTGTTGGTAAAACATCGTTCTGTGTTTACAATATTATTTGCATTTCGTTGTTCTTGGTAAAGGAATTTTAGATAAATATTTGCATTACGCGTGATGTAGCTGGTTATTAAGATTTTAGATTATTTGGTGATTGCTGTAGTTATTACAAGCGTTTGTTTATATTTGGTAACATACCTTTATAGAGTACGTTTTGCCTGTTTCGGTTTTAAGGAAAACATACATACTATTACTGTTTATGTACCATCTCAAAATGATGTTGAATGTATCGTGTAACTACAACAGTAATTAATAAGTTGATGATTAGGTAATTATTGATACATGAATCATTTTTAGATTGTTAATTTACGTAATAAAAGATGTACCCATTTAGTATGCAAACCATACTCCAAATTACAAACATGTTTCCATTTGAAGTTACGTAGAATCGTCATACTGATACATACATACTATACGCCGTTAAAAAAGCAGTATTAGATTTGAATTGACGCCCCTTAAGTTCAGTAGTAGCATAATTATTTATTACGTAGTTAACTACTACTAATACATCAATATGAAATATCATAAAACTCCCTATCAATAAGTTTAATTGGAACCATGACCAATATTTTGGTTAATTACAAAAATATTCGAAAGTCTAAATGAATAAAGTTGGAAAAGGAATAAAAATGACTCTTTAAAATACATAATTTTATTTGTACCTTTTGTATTCTAGACATTGTCAAAGATAGTGTTTAAGGCATCTCTAGAATGTATGTAAATTTTTACGCTTGTAGAGAGCCATTCCTTTTTTACTGATAGGTTCGTAAGTATATTGAATTTTCGGGATTTAATTTAAATTAAGAATCAAATCAATGCAATGAAACACTTTTAAGAAAGATATATAATTATATTATTATGTTGATTATAACACCTACTTACTATAACTTGTAATAAAGCTTATTAACCGTACTAATTTTATTCCTATTCATTCTTGTTAAATGCATTGTGTGATAAACGTACTTACAACAATCGAAAAGTCGCCCTTATTCGACCGGACGGCGTTAAGTATCTGCACCATATGGTCTCGGAAAAAAGATCCTTTAAAAGTAATAATAGTTAAACAAGTGTGTGTCTACCGTTGTCTATTACTAGATACACTCGGCACTTGCGCCCACAGAATACGTATAAGAAAACCGTGTACCGGTAGAGGTCGCGCAAACAGGGTAGTTTATCTGTATGTACCCCTTGAAACTTCGGAGTGATCTGCGGCGGCGAGCGGGACTGTGCGAGGTATCGACAGAACGCAACCAATCGCACGACGCCTTCGCACGCACTTCTTATGGCCATTAGGTTTCGTCATCGATCGTCCTGCACTTGGATGTACACAGCTTAGATGAAGTGGTTCATATCAAGATGAAAAATGGATATATTTTCGAACTAGAACAAATAAACATATTCGTCATATTTTAGCTTTCGTAATATAAGTGAGACAAAATTTTCACCAGAAATTGATTCGAATCGGTGCTTCTCATAAACCTGAAGTGGGTAAACTAGACAATGGTTTTCAATTGAAAATCAACATAGTTGGATCAGGTGTTGGATGGAGAGCGATATATAAAAAAAATGTGTGTAAGCAATTGTCAATAAGAAGAACTGACAACAAAGAATAATTTTTCTCTTATATTCTACACCTGAGATTGTTTTGTGTATTTGTATCAAAAACGAATTAAATGGAAATTTAATATCACATTGTATAATTTCTTCTTTTTGTTGAATGACAGTTAAATCATATTTTCCGTACAGATTTGTAAGATCACAATCAAGCTTAAATGCTTTTTAATTAGTAAGTTGATAATTGTACTAATGATTTCCTTTTAAACATCAAATACATTCTTCAAACATCAGCCAATGTTCTGACTTGTAGAATTCGAAAATAGATGAGTTTTTCTGATGTATAAACCAAATTTAAAATTTAGTTTACCTTTCAAGAGTTGTAAATATCAATAGATTATAACTTATCTGGCGGCTCCTCGGTTTTCACGGATCTGTAAATACGTATAAAAGGAATGGAATTGGGTTCACCTAAAATGTGTTTACTAGTTCAGAACTTTGCTCGTATATTCATCATTGAGTGTCTAGTTAAAC
The DNA here is from genome assembly GCA_036346205.1 of Vesta saturnalis. NCBI lineage: Eukaryota > Metazoa > Arthropoda > Insecta > Coleoptera > Lampyridae > Vesta > Vesta saturnalis. The sequence goes on along the minus strand of JARFJB010001940.1, from coordinate 1,827,628 downwards.
TTTTAGCACAGTGTACGATTTGCAGCTGTAAATTAAAATTTAATGTATATTTCATTTAAACGGTTCACTAAGTTAGAAGCAGTTCACTTGTGAAACATTCAAGTAGTCAATTTTAAATTGACTGATACACTATGCTTTTACGTATCTACTTATAAATGAATTTAAACTTCCGTTTGCACAATCAAAATTAAACATTGTAAAAGTTCACTTAAGAGATTTTAACGTTCAATTAGAATACAAACCATATAATTTTCCATTTCTAATGTTATTACAAGTATTACAAAAGCTTTTACCGAACAAAATGAATAATAAAATAATGATAATAATGTTGGCTTTCGTATTGACAATTCGTCACTATCTACTTATGTTTACTTATAGGTTAGTATTATTATGAACACTACGTTTGTTGAATTATTAAGTAACTCAATCGATGTCAATAGTTTACCACTTGTTAGCTTGTAAACGACAATCTAATGCGTTATGAAGATGAATAAACGTCGGTTCCTGATGATTAATAGGACATAAAATTTAGCACATAAAACTTATGAGAATTTTATTTTAATCCTTAATAGCTTTTAAAACTTTTAATTAAGTTTAAAATATAAAAATGTCAATGTGTTTTAAATGGTTTAAAAAAGAAATACCAAGGATTATTTTTTAAATTAAAATTTAATAAATTTCAAATACATTACGTAGTACATAAATAAGACAATTTATACACGTGCACACCGAAGTAACTACCTTCTCCTTCTCCTTCCCCAAGTCTTAAGGTTACAAGTAAACAATCATTATTATATGTAAGTTCAGTAACCTGAGTTTTAGGAAGTAGCTATTCAAAAAAAAAAAATGAGTACACACAGTTCTGAATAAATTGTAAGCTTTGCAAATGTTTACCGTGCAAACACGTCTTGTAGTATCCTTTAATATTGGATTGGAAGTGTATTTGTACGTACTGTTTGGCGTGCTATAATTAAATTGACCTCAGAATAGATCCTGTATATGGTAGGAAATATGCCTAGTGATTTGCGTTTTAACGTTTTTTATTAAATGACAACAGTAAGCTTTGATCTCGTGGTACTACACGCGTACAATAATTATTGTGATGATTTTTTTATCTTCGTCTTCTTTTTTCGGACTATTTTATCTTGTACCATCAGAAGCAAGGATTGCCTGTGATCTGTATTCAGTATAAACTTTTTTTATGATAGTCTTGGTACACTTCAGGATAACGTTTTTAGGGACGTTAACTCCTAATATTAATATAATGTTCACTAACTTCGACTTTTACGAGATGTGAAACTACAGTAAATCTGGTACTGTGATTGGCTTTTTGTATCTTTATTATTATTTATTCTGCAGCGAACCGCCCACTGGATAATGGATAATTACGGGTATGTCTTGATAGTAATAGGATTTTTCAAATCGGGTGCAAGATTACTTCGTAATGGTCATGTAGAGCATATAAGAATGTAACAACTAAAGTTCACACAAAGCCTTCTCGGCTGTGCGACGATCAATCAGCAATTGGGTGACTAAATCCAAACAATTTTATAATCAAAAAGATTTGGTTTGCAGCATACCTTGTTCACAACAACGGGAAAGTTTTTACACCAACAGGTTTCATTGTTAAAAGATTTTAAATAACTATGAAATCTTACACCCATGATCACTGAAGCAAAAACAGAAATTCTATCGACATTACTGATATATGAGGTATGTACTACATCAACTGCTTAGTTGATACTGAATAGACATTGTTCAGCACCTTAGTTTGATTAAATACCTCAACTGGCATTTATAAATAAGACAACCTTCGTACTGATTTTTATTCAATAGACCATGAAGAACGCTTAAAGGCCAGTTAAAAATAGTTGCGGTACACACACAAAACATTTTCCGAAGCTAGTTCCACCATAAATAAATCAATGCTAAGAAAATCTACCAGGCGTAGTACGTCACGCACTACAACTTTGACCAGTCAACTTGCGTAGTACGCAGTGAAAAGGATTTTCTCAACTTTAAAATTATCACAACCTTTCAGATATATTGTGATTTGTTTTTTGATTAAGGAATCTGTCATTGTTAGCCTTCTTCCCGGAAGAGTGTTGCGGAATGTCATTTTCAAGACTTATTAGCGAAGTATTTTAAAGAACGTTGAAGTAATGCAACAATAAATTTTTTTAATACAATATAGAAACATCTATTATAGGTGAACAACGCATTGATTTTATGTATTATCACACAAAAAACAAATTTATATAAAAAATTAATGGTGCGATTTTTATCTTTGACGCGACACAGTTGTTGGGAAATTATTTTAATTTTTTGGTATCTTCAATCAAAGGTTATGGCATTTGTCCAAAATTTCTACCAATTTGAAGGTCAAGTCACTAAAGGACCAAGGTGCATTTAATCCAATTTTTTCCTTTTTATTTTTTTAAACAAAATTAATTTATTAACAAGTTTTAATAAATTACAAAATGTTTTTAACAATGAAACAAAATTCCTTTTTGGACCAAATCTCATATAGTGGAACCTTAAATCCAAATAGACCATAAATAAATTGTTTAATATGGTTGATTGAAAACTGCATCCAATAAGATAAAATCTTAAAATTTTGTGCTTGCCCATTATAACAATATAAGTACACTTTTCCTAATGAAACAAGTTTATAAATAAATATTTTTAATATAGCGGACATAAAACGATGTCCAATAATACAAAATCATAAAAATTAATTTTTTTTCATTAGAACTATTTGAGCACTTATGCTGCTGGTTTATAAATAAGGATTTTCAATATGGCAGGATTGAAAATGACGCCCACTAAGATAAAATCAGTTTGTGTCTGTCCGTCATAATAATAATAATAATATGTAGGACATAAAATGCAGTCCAAAACATAATTAATTAATTAAAACAAGGAGCGACATAGAATATAGTAAAATGTCGAGGTTAAACGAGAAGATTGGTATAATTTTGAATTATGTTGGATAAATTTTTGTATGTGCTGTGACGCTGCTAGTGAATTAAGGAAAGGTGTCGATTGGTTACACCTGTAAAACTAAATGGTGACTTTGAAATGTTTTTCAGAGAGAACGTGTTGAACGTATGTAAACCAAAGGAAAGAGTGATGATAGTGGGAGATATAAACGGATGTGTGGGTGTACAGAGATAATATACTGAACGGATTCTAGGAAAGTTCAGAGACCAAAGAGTCAATGCGAATGGTGAACGCCCGGTGAACATCTATGTGCAGGGAAGCCTGTTTGTTTCTAATACGTGGTCTAGACATAAAAATGTGCATATGTATACATGGCAAACATGTGAACCTAAAAATGTGACTGACTTGATAGGGTATGACGAACGACTTAGAAACTTGGTGATGGACACAAAAGTAATGCGCGGATCGGAATGTGGATCGGACCACTTTTTGGTTGTATGGAGAGTGTGTTTAGGGAAAAAGTAGGTCTGAAGAAGGAAAGCAAACGTAGTGCGAACGTCCAGAATTAGGGTAGTAGGTAATGGTGCGCGAATGAAATACGTAGATGCTGTGAGTAAAGAGTTGAATGTGAATAAAACAGTGTGGAACAATCAAATAAAAGACACTGACGTTGAAAGTGCATGGATAAGCTTGAAAAACAGTGTTGTCAATTGTGCCGTGGGATATCTGGAAGAGCGACTGTAGGTAGACAGAAAAAATGTGCTTGGTGGAATGAATAGTAAAAAAAGACAGTATGTAAGAAAAAAGACGCGTACTTGGAAATAATCGCTGCAAAAAATAGTATGAGGTATATAGATTAAGAAAACAAAGAAGCGAAGGAGGCAGTGAGAATAGGTAAAGAGGAAGTCATGGCTGTGGAAAGAGCGAAAACGCAGAATTATTTTGAGGAAAACAAAGAACTCTTCTGGAAATGGGTCAAAAATACAAGACGTGGTCCAAAACGGAACGCTGCAGGAGTGATGAATACGAGCAACGAAATAGTATGGGACAAATGTGAAATGAGAAAATGATGGCAAGAATATTTCGGAAAGCTTTACAGTAGTGAGAAAATCTCACTGAAGAACGAAGCGTTAAATAAAGAGAATGTAGAAGGAATGGTGAATGAAACTGAGAAGGAATAAGGTAGAGAAGGTAGGAAGGTTGAAAAACGGTAAAGGAGCAGGCGCAGATGAAATCACTGTGAAATGCTAAAGTATGGAGGTGCAAACTTTATACAAAGATCGTGTGGACTATGCAATGTATGCCTTAAGGGTGGAAAAGTGCCGAGGGATTGGAAGACCGCGATTATTGTACCACTGTATAAGGGTGAGGGGAACAAGAGTGATTGCAAGAGCTACAGAGGAATAAGTTTGCTCAGTCTACCTGGTAAAGTATTCACATTGAGTAAATGGACAACGCAAGATTAACGAAGCAAATGTATGTGGGTGAAGTTAGAGGTGAGGCCGGGCTGAATGTAGTAGAATGTATGATAAAAGAGAGAAAGATAAGGAGTTTTAAAAATAAAAGGACATGTCAGAGACAATGTATGAATCTTGCGGAAGCTACCTCCCTAGCTTCCGCAGAGATCAGAGATAGGAAAGCATGGAGAAAGATTGTGAATAAAAAATAAATAAGAGACAGGGATTGTTTTTCCTACCACGCAATGGAATGGCACGAAGGTTATGTTATGTGATGTTACCAACGCCCCAAGCGCCGCGACCGTGTAAATAGGAGTGTTATCCATCGTTGGGTAAGCGTCGAGTACTAAACAAGCTCTTTCGGTATTGCAAATGTTACCTGCTCCTACGACTCTTTCGAACATTATTTTCGTGTTGTTTGGAACTCTTAAGTTTCGTTATTAGGTGCAGTAGAAAGTACCCATTTGAAGCTATGCCGTTTCGTCTTGGATTACACCTGTGGAAGTAGAAACAATGTCTTGGATCCTCGAGTCCCATCTTGAGTTTATTTAAGATCGTGTTATTGGCTGATGTGTTATCGGAAATTTAAGTAACTGTCTGCGTTTTTATCGGCAAATATTGTTAATACAATTATGGTCGTAATATGGTATTGATCCATATTACGACCGTAATTGTATTAACAACTCTATTTAAAAACTAGTGTCTTCCTGAAGATGAAGCACATTCAAGTATATATATATATATATATATATATATATATATATATATATATATATATATATATAGGACCTTTTAACAATTAAAGTTACATTAAATTATTTCCATAATTTTCCACTTTCAGTATGGTCTTTACGTCTAAAATTGTCTTATTTTATTTGAAGTTGGGTGACAATCGGAACTGGGGCTACTCATTGTATTTTTTATTTTTTGTTTAGCTGCTTCTAGGGTAGGATGTAATTGAGGTTAACCTCTCTTTACGATGAGCAGATATTTTTCCAAAAAGTTTAAAGTAACAGTTTGACATTCTGTGGAGCAGCGACCAGTGCCCTAGTAAGTTTAGTTGGTAAGTGAGAACCCCGGCCCACCAACTGGAATAGTTGGATAACGTGCACTTTATCTGTATACGGAATAATTGTATTACTGTTGGCCTGTAACTGAACCTAGCTATGCTCAAATGTACACGTATCCTACGGTTCAAACTCCTTTAGTCTTTTTGGACATGATACTTTGTTACATAGCCAGGGAGGAGATATAGAAGGAATTTAATTTAACTGCTGTAGAAGCGGCGCAATAGAAAAAAACAATTGTATTTTTGCTCTTTGTCTGACACAGTTAAAAGTGTAATTTTATTTATACCGAAACATGACAAGATAAATATTTTATATTGACATTAGTTCGTTTAATGGTAATTACAGGGACGAACGAACAGATAAAGCATTAACTTTTTTATAAATAAACGACTACTTCTAGTTGGTTTTAATAAGTGAATAAAACATTTACCTCTTTTATGTATTTGACAACTAAACTGTGTGAACAGCCGCCTTTACCAAGTTTCTTTTTGAATTCATTATTTGATAATTATCCTGTTTAATTAAAATTTACAGAAATCCTCAAATAATGAAGTTATATCCCCTCCGACGTAGATTAAAAAAAAAGTTTAGAGTTTTGCTACGACAGAGTACTCGCCAGTCAATCCACCAATCACAGCTTTAGCATCCCAACCAGAAGCCGTCTCCGCCTTTCGAGGATTCTAAATAAAAATGCGCTCTCATTCTGTTGGGTCAACTGGACTTATTCTTTGGAGAGCCCAGAGCCAGACGGATCTGCTCTTATCTTATACACTAGAGTTTATTACTGCCTCAACCTGCTCTCACCTGCATGTAAGTTGTAAGTTAAATATACAACACCACACTTACACCAGTGAACGGCTTCACGTCGGGCTACCATCCGATGTAGTGTTTTACTTACTCCATTGGATAAAAAGCTATCGCCTCAATTCTACCAATCCCCAGGGGTATTAATTAAACAGCGCAACTGGTATTTGCCCAGATTCTTGTAATTGATATTCCACCTACACACCGCACACCGACTCACACTAATACGCCTACACTACGCAAAATAATTAAAACCGAAGTGCAGGAAGCCGACAGGTTGAACGCAGCAAGCCGCGCGCAATTAGACCATATTTCAGTCACTCAGTCGCGTAAATTACGAACTCCGTACGTAACTGTGAGTATTGCATTTTAATCTCGCTAAATGTATTAAACCGCTTAAATTTAGTTTTCCTAACAACACTTCTTAATAGAAGTCCCCTAACCAGCTTTAGTATGCGCTCGTCCACGGCGAGACACTCAGTCTAACGAAGTCCTGGCCCAACATCCGTCCCATAACCCAGACTTGAGGAAGAAACCCTTATGGAAGTCCATTGTACCTGAAAATACGTAAAATAAATCGTTCCAGAAGGTTTAAACACCTTATAAGTATCATTATTAAAAGCAGTCCAGGCTTAGCGCCACCCCGGTAGCTACTCTTTACGCTGTCGAACCCAGCCGCTGCTAAGCGGTCACCGCCTAAGCGTGCCCGCACCCAGAGTACAACGCGCAAGAATTCACTTCATTCCAAAGAGTTTAATAACTCGCAAACACCACCAGTTTTGTTTTTAATACAATTTCCGCTAATTACTAAATGTAATTAGAATAGACCTTAATGCATCATAATTAAGATTATCCTGTATATAATTAGTAAAGAATCCTTGTAAAACTTAGTTAGTTTCTTTTACATAGTAGACTGCAAAAGTTATATTTTATGAAAGCAATATAAAAGTCCATTTCATAAAAATTAAAGGTAGAAAAATTGCATTTATACCATTTAAATTCTGTATAAAAGAATCCCTTTAAAAGTATTGATTTTTCTAGTCGACCTCCAAAACAGGTATAAGAGCGTTACCCTCGTTATCATATCGACGCACACCTGCTATCCCAGTTATAATAACTGTAAATAATTCGGCCACTGATAGCTACCTAGCAGGGCCGTATTAGAAAATTCTTATTATTTATCTCAAATAAATTAATTTAACTAAAATGCAACAATACAATTAAAGATTAGTTCCTTTGAATATCTAAACACCTTGCTAACCGTATCTTCACCGCAAACCTAGAGAGCCAAGCTGCCTGAGGACAACAACACCGCCCAATCCCTGGACCAAAATGGCGCCCACCCAGGAGAAGCCGCATTATTTATTTTCTTTGTTTTGTGTGTTTCTTCTAAAATACCGTTTCAGTTTGTTAATTTTGTTTTATATATAAGTTAAACAATAGGAATAATATACGTCTAAAACCCCTACAAGTATATTGTTAATTGTGGAATAAGCGGGTAGTAGCGATGAACCCCAGTAGTAACGAACAACTTCCCTTTTTTTATAATTGAAAACCGGTTGAGCTAGACCGGGGCAAATTAAAGTAAACATTTAATTATAGTAAGCTTACAACTGTTTACTTTATTTGACCTTCATAGGCAACAGTTAATGTGACAAATTGATAGAATTTAGAAAAGATAGCTCAAAGTATGTAAAATATAATATACAAGATAATTTAAGCAGCAAACGTACAAAGTGTAAGATCAAACGGAACCGAAAAGAACATGTTGAATCTGTATAGTAGAACGTGAGGTAAATATATTGCATGGAAATGAAATTAATGTTTGTTAGTTAAAATTATCCGAATGAAAAATTGTACCTTGCATTTTACGATTTAATAATATACCAACGTATTTATATGTTCACACTGTAGCTAGGACAATGTGACCGCAAAAAAAATAATGTGGCACCCAGGAGTAGGATCAAATTACGTACTGTCTCTTTTCATACTATTAATGGCTTTACAATGATAATTTGCACATGATAGTCACATTTTAAAAAGAATACCTAATACCACTCAAACTTCCTATTTAAAAAAGTTAATACATAACTTTTAGAAACAGTACTTATTGTGTATTGCTTATTCATAATACACGTTTAAAATAGCCATCTACAATCAATATCACAAAAGTAATGCAAATAATCTAATATAGTGATAAAATTAAAATAAACTGAAAATTAGGTTAACCTTAATAATGTTAGCGTACATAATGAATGTCGAACAATTCCGATTTACTGTACAGTTAAAGCTGAGAGAGAATAAATACATAATTAATTGTTCTATTTACCAAATTTTAAGTAAAGAGGACAGCTAATACGTGTAGTAATAGTGAATATAATGCGAAAATGCTATTGGTACACACCGTGGAAAGAAAAATGAAGCCAAACAACAAAAGAGAAAAAAAAACGTAATCTTTTTAAGCAGTGGTCGTGTGGTCTACTAAAACCAGTAACAAACGGTCCTTGTTTGGTTTGGAGAAGCTTTCTTACCCTAATTAAAGTGCAGACGACATAATTTATATAAATTTCATTAAATGAAACCAAGTAAGTAATTGGTTGAATCTGTATAAAATGTTTAACTTTATTTGGTTATTTCCTTTCTTATATAATATAAACTGTGATTAAAATAAAAAATTTCCTTTAAATTATTGTTGCATTTTCACTGTATCTACTGCACCAAATTTATGTACATTTTTCTAATTACTCTTTGATATGTTCACAAAGTTATATATAATAAAATCATAATGCTTACAGATGTTACTGAAAAAAAAGAAGTCAACGTTTGAACAATGAAAAATTTAAAAAATCTGATCCATCATATCACACCCTTATTTACTTTAAAACATTTTTTTATTAGAAATTCGAAGAGTATTATTTTACTCTGTCAGCTGAAATTTTTCATTGAACTGTTTAGTTTAGCCCCTAGCGATTCAATCTCGCAAACTCGGCTTTGATTATATTTGTTTGTTCGGAATAAATCTCTATCTTCTAGGGGGTATACACATTGTTATAATGAATTCCTGATCCATATATTTAGCACCGATAAAAAATGTGCGTTCAGTAATAACGCCCACGTCATGTTTTGAAGTACCAATTGAGATGTTGAATAATTTAGATTTTAAAGCTGAAACCTTTTCAAAAAAGGAATTTATTCGATTTTTCGTATGCAAACAAACATATATTTACTTAGCTCCCGTACAAGTCGGTAAGATGTATAAAATCCGGGATTCTATGTTCGGACGCGTTCATACCGTGTTTGTTATTTGTACCAAAGATGCGTTGAATTCCCTTAGCGAAGTCTTGGGCACGAACCTCGTTATTGATGCAAAACTTTAGAAATATTTCATTGCAGATCGTCTCTTTATTTAATATAAAATTTATAGATTAAATTATAGTTGTTTTGCTTGTACAACATTAAACAAGACGATGTCTAATTTTCTATTCACACAAATATAAAGCTGGAAGAGATATACTAGCAAAAAAATATTTAAAAAATGATTTTTAATTTGTACATCACAAAGATTATATTTTTGCGGATACATTCCATGAACAAAGAAATGTCGTGATTGGCCTTAAAAGATACATGTCTTTATAAAATCATTGATAACATTTGTTAATCAATGATAAAACTATAATGGGAAAAACAAAATCTAATGCTGTAAAATACAAACAACAAAACTACAATAAACCGATTATAGAAAATTATTATTGTAAAAGAAAGTTAATTATGTGTTGTAGCTTAAGAAATTACCAAAAATGCGCAGAAATCTGAAAAAAATCATTTTTAATTATAATACCGTCAAATCACCTAACATGGAACATGGTTCTAACTTGGGACAATTTCAAGTTGCCTTCAATTTTTTTTTCCATAGCATTTTTTACTTGTTTTGTTCAGTTCGTGGATGCATCTGTGAGGTATCAGTGTGTTCATTACGTGGGTACATTTCATGCATGTTAAACAAAAGTAAGACCCATTTATAATAAATTGTTTACACCTTAAAATTAACCTATAAAACATTGCTTTTATAACTTTGTTGCCATGGCAATAACCGATAATGTTTTTATCAAACAAATGAGCTTACAATCAAACATAACCTATACTTGAACAGTTGCAATCATATTTTCAGCCAGTGTTGCCATCAGTTTTTAAGAGTAGCAAAAAAAAAAATCAAGGTACCAGCAGTCATTGAAGTCATATATACGAAAGTGTATTTTAGTTAGTTATACAGGGCGTTTCACGATGATCGTTAATTAGACGTTTCTGACAAACCAGACTACGGATCAACCTGAAAATTTGACAGTATGCATAAATTAATATGATCTACACATAAAATATTTTAGATGGTGCGGCGTTGCCGCTTCTACTATAAAGTAGCGACTACTTTGATTTTTCAAATGGAACACCCTGTATATAATATCATATTATGATTTCCTATTACTTTGTCAACAACCTTATGTACTATTTCCCTATAACTATCTATTATCGTTTAAGAGATATAAATTAATTTCGATTTTTTTTTACAGAACATGTACTTTTATAAACGCTGATAATCTTGAACTCCCTGGTACTAAGACGATCAAATTCGAAATGGAGTGGAGTAATACCATGAGGATCTTCACTTCGAGTCATATTTTTATTTGCCTCATACAGGGTCTTTAAAAAATGCAGATACTTTGTTCACATGAAAAAAGGAGTGGAATTCAATTTTTTCAAAGGGAACACCCTGTATATTTACACATTTTTGAGCTCTACGTCCAATTTTAGATTGTCTTTAATCAGATAATGCTATGTTCGATTTCGAACCATTTTCGAGATAAACTGTTTCAAACAGAAACTGACGTGGTTTCCTTGTATTCATCACTTATTTTTGAAATTTAACAGATTCCGTTCGATGTTCCTTCATCAGTCACATATAATACAATGAATAAATAATTATTAAAATACTCTTCAACCATCCAATGAAACTTCTCTTCAAACAATAGTTTTATTAACGCTGACACACGAACTGAAAATAATTTCATGAATTAGTAAGTTAATTCAATTATCAGTGTATTTCAGAATATGTTCGAACACATCTCCACCTCTACTTAAACAAACATGTAATCTCTTCAAAAGATTTTCATGTGTAGCGCTTCTGATTAAGTCTGGAGTTAAACTATTGAAAGCAGTTCTAACTCTCGATTTCATATCTTCCATTGTTGTTACTGGGTTGGAGTAAACCATATTTTCAATGAAACCCAACACAAAATAATCTATTGGATTTCCATCTGGTGTTCTAGGAGGCCAACGGAAAAGTCCATTATTACCAATCCATCTGTCTTCGAAGATTTCAGTTAAAGCTTCGCCTACTGAACGAGAATTATGGGGTGGAGCACCATCCATTTGGTACCATACACGTTCTCTTCCTGGCCTATTATTTAAAATCATTTGAATTCCGTTTCTCAGTAAATCTTCATATTTTGTTGCTTTCAAATTATCATCATAAAACTCGATATAAAAAATTGACTCATTCTTTATGGCACAAAATACATAAAATTGCCATCTTTCTTGAAAACCCCTTTGGCGAACGACATGAGGATTTTCTGGCGCTGAATAATGACTGTTGTGTCTGTTCAAAATTCCATTTTTTGTAAACTTGGCCTCATCTGTCCATAAGATATTGTCAAGGAAATGTTCATCCTCTTGAGTCTTGACAAGTAATCATTCAAAGAATTCCACTCTACGAGGCAAATCAGTCTCTTTCAAATGTTGGACACAGTAGAATTTATAGGGATGCCATTTGTGCTTATTAAGAATGCGATAAATTGTCACGTAGGGTATACCTATCTCCCTTTCATCCTCGTGTAGAGAAGCATTTGGAAATGCATTAAAAAATCCCAAAACTGTTATGCCATTGTCATCATCATCCACTTCAGGCTTTCTCCGCATGATTTTTAGACGAAAGGTTCCATTCAACCTACAGTTTTGTAGTAGTCAATTTATCACATTATTATTCGGCTTCGGAAGTTGTGGATATATTTCATGAAATACTCGGCATGTTCTACTTGCAATTCTATTGCACTCACCATGAATAATTAATGAATTCAAGAAATCTTCATTACTGTAACCTAATCTTGACATTTTTCTATTATAATTAGTATCACAATCAGTCAAAACTACCAAAGAAGGTTTGAAGTTTCAAAATTGGATCATTTATTTTTCCAAAGCACACCATTAAAAAATATTAATTTGCAATGTTGTGCGGTAGAGCCACTCAATACCTCAATGCATACAAATTGTAACTTTTTCTAAGGTACATATCAATTTAGAATTGACTGATTTGAGACTGTTGAAAAACTAAATCGAAAAGAAATTGTATTACGTAGTATAAAATAGATGTTAAATCTCAAAAATAAGTGATGAATGCAAGGAAACCACGTCAGTTTCTGTTTGAAACAGTTTATCTTGAAAACGGTTCGAAATCGAAATAGCATTATCTGATTAAAGGCAATCTAAAATTGGATGTAGAAAAAATTTGAAAAAATTGACTTCCACTCCTTTTTTCATGTGAACAAATCTGCATTCTTTAAAGACCCTGTATGAGGCAAATAAAAATATGACTCGAAGTGAAGATCCTCATGGTATCACCATGAGGGAAATAGTACATGAAGTTGTTGACAAAGTAATAGGAAATCATAATATGATATTATATACAGGGTGTTCCATTTGAAAAATCAAAGTAGTCGCTACTTTATAGTAGAAGCGGCAACGCCGCATTATCTAAAATATTTTAGGCTTATAGATCATATTAATTTATGCATATTGTCAAATTTTCAGGTTGATCCGTTGTCTGGTTTGCCAGAAACGTCTAATTAACGCTCATCGTGAAAAGCCCTATATATGAAAGTGTCTTTTAGTGTTATGCTTGTAAATTTATATGTGGGGCTTGTTATAGATGGCTGTAAAACGCAAATTACAACAAAGAGAAGAGGTTGATGAAAGCAGTCGAAGCTGTGAGGAAAAAGGAGTTAAGTGTACGGAAAGTTGCTGAAAAGGATGGTGTACCTAAGTCGTCCATAAATCAGCACGTAAATGATAAAAATTGTGGACAGGTTGATCGTCCTACCGTATTTGTTGAGAATACAGAAACACAGTTAGCTGAATGTATTACTTTAGCTGCTGAATGGGGGTTCCCATTGCAAAAATTCGATATTGCTTTGATTGTTAAGTCCTTTTTGGATAGAAAGGGAGTGACAGAAATAATGTTCAAAAACAACTTGCCTGGCAGGCATTGGCTTAACTGTTTTTTAAATCGCAACAAAGACTCACTAGCAACTCGGTTGGGCCAAAATACAAAGCGTAGAGCGCAGGTAGACTCTGACTGTATAAATACATGTTTGGCCACCTTCGAATTTCAATCGAAAACGTTGAGACACATTTGTCGTTAGACGAGGGTACCGTCACCCAGAATGTATAATTGATAGTTGTAAGACGAGCAGATCACTTATGTTCACTCCCACAGGGAACGGCACTTTGCTGCCGATTTACATTACTTACAAGGTAGAAAATCTGTACACCATCTGGTGTGAGGGTGGGCCTAAAGGTGCAACCGCTCAAAGTTTACCATGGACATTTTTGAAAACTATTTCGAAAGAGTCATTTTGCCTTATTGTCAAAAATTCACTGACAGTCCCAAACTGTTGATAGGAGACAACTTGGCAAGTCACATTTCTTCTTCTGTCATTAAGTAATGTGTCAGTAACAACGTCAAGTTTGTTCTCCTTCCCACAAACAGTACGGGCATTTGTCAACCACTGGTTCTTCAAACTTCTCAAGCGAAAATGGCGCAATGTCCTTGAGGAGTGGAAAAAACACAATCGTGGCACTATTACCAAAGATTGGTTTCCTCGACTTCTGAACAAGTGCTTGGAAGCGTTAGGTGAAGAGAAGATCAAATCGAACATTGCAGCTGGTTTTAAAGCATCTGGAATTGTTCCCCTGGACAGAGAACAAGTTTTGAAACGCCTTCCAAAACATGCTAAGAATATCCAAAGTAAGGTTAGGTGCAGTAACACTGATGACAGTAGAATTTGGATAAGTTCCTTTGAGACGTACCTGGAAGACAGTCGTAAGAAGGAAACAGCACCACTTCGAGTGAAGAAAAAAATAAACTTGCCACCAGGAGCAAGTATTGAGGAATCGATGCTTAATAGTTCCTCTGCGGTACCTTCAAAATCCGGGTCTGCTTCCAGTGGAAAACAAAAAAATAAGATACAAAAGAAACCTTTGGAGGGAGCAAGGAAACCAGTAAAAAGATCACGCTCGACACAAGCATCTGAAACTGAAGAAGATTCCCATGCATATTCTGTTCAAGAATATTCGGACGAGCTATATTTCAGTAAAACGAATTGCGGTCCCGAAGAAGACGACGTAGAAAATAAAAAACCTCCACAGCCTGTTGTGCAAACAGAACAAGAAAGGACTTCCAACTTGAAAGTTGGTGGATTTGGAATCGTCAGTATAACATATGACATAGGAACCAAAAACAACATTCGAAAAATTCATTGGACAGATTACGTCAATTCAAGGCCAAAAAGAAGATACCACTGTGACTTTCAAATTTCTAAGGCGCTCGAATAAGTATTTTAACGTTTAAGTGTTCCTTTATGAAGATGATGAGATGTCAGTAAGCCTTATGGACATTATTTCAAGTGGTATTGAGCCCTTGAATGTTTCCCGAGGTAGATACACGTTTCCATACGAACTTGACTAAAAAACTTTGAAACTTTATATTTTATGCTAGATTAAGAGTCTTTTGTATCAATAAACTTGACAAATTGTGAATTTTCTTGTGTTTTCATTAGTATCCACACAATTTCCAGTGTACCAAATTACCATACAGGTTTTCATACTTATTATATAAAGGAAAACTAACCAGTGTCTCAAGTTAGGTGATTCATGAGGGTAACTTAGGACACCATAAAAATATGTATAAATTATTACTGTGCCCCCACATAACTTACTTATTATACAATACATTTTACGAATGCTAATTCACATTTTAGGATGATTTGCAACGTTGTTGTATGTATACTTAGATTGTTGTACCGAAAATAATTTCGAAATCGTCCCAAGTTAGGTGATTTGACGGTAGTTAGGGTTGTATCTAGTGCATTAAACTTATTTTGGCATTATTACAACTTGATTTAAGAAATAACTTTACCTTTAATGATTTAATATAATTTTCTAAATTAGTAGTATCTATATTTTTTTAATGTTTAGTACAATATACCTATTTACAGGATTTCTCAGAGTAGCCGTTCGTTAGAAGTTTTTGTGGTTAGAAAAAACCGTAGAATTCTGATTTTTTGAACGCCAGGACTTCCGGTTATCCTGGAAGTCACCATTAACATCCTTATTTCACACGGTACACTCAGTATATCATTTCATTTTTGAATACCTGAGAAAATTTCATGATGAGTTCCATCAGGTGTCCCTATACCTATTTTCAATAATTTCTTAGATATCTTCAAAATTTTAAAAGGTGCAGCCTTATTTTCAGCGCCTTTTACTCATTTTCGACTGGCGGTATGTGCTTCTGGGGTAGACGGAAGCACAGAAATGATGAAATCCACAATGACCATTGATTTATCACACACAGGGTGTCCAAAATTAGATGACCAATTACATCATTTCAAAGTTGAAAAGTTCGTTTTTTCAAATGTAACACTTTGTATATTATTAGATGGTCGGTTACAGAATTTGATTCTACATCGATTCGGTATAACTTCTCCTATACCTATTTCCAACAGTTTTCTTGTTAGTCCTTTCTATTTTAATGTCATTTTTGGAGGAAACCGAAACATCGTTTGTTCTTCGAAACAAACTGAACATGACTGAATCGGGAGAAATTCACTTTAATTACAACGTCAAAACAAAACTGGAGCACAGCAAAGTTTAGAATGCAATAATAAATGCAAAACATAAAAAATAATGCTTGGTTAAATTTGTAAGAAAAAATAAAGGCATTCTTCTGATATCACTGTAAAAAGATTTTGTCTTGGTGATGAAGTAAGACGAGTTAACCTTTGCGAGTTCATGTGCATAAAAAGGACCGAAGATCCGAGATCTCTTCATAAGATTATGTGGACTGATGAATCAAAATTCTTCAGGCAAGGAATTATAAATCACTGGATAATTACTACAGGGCACAAGGTAATCCACATATCATAAGGGAACGTAATCACCAGGACCACTTTAGTTGTAGTGTTTTTTGTTTAATTGTGGACAATAGACTGGCACATAGTGTACATTGAACATTTGAATGAGGCTAGATATCTGGAGATACTCAGAGGGTTTGTTTGTGATCTCCTAAATGCTCTACCTCCACGTGACACAGCAAACAGTTGGTATCAGCTGGATGGTGTTCCAGCTCATTCCACTACAGCTGTAAACCACCAGTTGACCTTGACGTTCGAAAATCTGTGGATTGGTCCACAGCGACCCTAGAACTGGCCACCCAGATCACCCGATTTGATGCTCTTTGATTTTCACCTCTGGAGTCGCATGAAAAAACTAGTGCATTCTAGGCCTGTACAAACTAAAGAGGAATTGATGAACTGTGTTCACGATGCGTTTACTAATCTAAGCCCAGACAATCTTCGTAGGTCTGTTTCGAGAGGAGTATAAGCAGAGATATTCAGTGTTTGAACCAAAATGGCGGTAATATTATTATTATATATTACTGTAGTTTTACATTAATTTATTATTTCTTGTCATTGCACCAATTTTTTGTTTTTCATTTGTTATTACGTTTTAAATTGTGTTATGATCCTGTTTGGTTTTAATGTTCTAATTAAGCTTAAATTTCGAAAAACAAACGATGTTTCGGTTTCTGCCAAACATCGCATTAAAATAGAAAATATGGATTAACAAGAAATCCGTTGAAAATAGGTATAAGGAAAGATATCGCTAATCGGTGCAGAATCAAATTCTGCACCCGACTACTAATCATATTTAGGGTGTTAAATTTCAAATTTCAAAGAAGAAGGAACTTTGAAAATGATATAATTGGTAATAAAATCTTGGACACCCTTTATGCGATAAATCAATTGTCAATCTGGATTTCGTAAGTATGATTCTTGTACTTCCGTCTACCCCAGAAGCGCTTACTACCGGTCGAAAGTGGGTAAAAGGCGCAGTGTTGAAAATAAGGCTATATCTTTCAAAATTCTTAACAGAATCAAGATATCTAAGAAACTATTAAAAATTGGTGTTGGGAAACCTGACGGAACTTATCATGAAAGTTTCTCAGGAATCCAAAGATGAAATAATATACCAGGTGTTCCATTTAAAACAAAGAAGATATTGGAGACTTCCGGGATAACCACAAGTGGTTTGACCTTGAAAGTATTTTAAAATGATAGAGAATCTTGAATAACCCTAGAGTCCAAAATTTCACGCTACTCTGAGGAACCTATATATATATATATATATATATATATATATATATATATATATATATATATATATATATATATATATATATACATATACCGGTGGTGCTTTGAAAACTTAGTACCAAGGTGATAAAGAAGACTTGTTTTTTACAAAACACTAATCCTTTAATCATTTACTTGTAAGTGACAGTTATTTATCTTTCGTCTGATTTTTTCGAGTTTTCAAAAATGGTTTATAGCGTGGAAGAAAGAATTGAAATTATTTTCCTTTATGATGCTCAAGAGATGTGCTATTTAAGAACAGCCTTTGCTTTTAACGCAAAACATCCTGGTAGAAACGTAAGCCATATTTATGTTAGAGATTTGGTACGAAAATTCCAAGAAATAGGATCTGTTGTAAAAGACAGCGACCCAGAGTTTTGGACGAAGAGATGCAAGTAGAAGTTCTTGGTCAGGTTGCTGTTAATCCAAATATATCCACACGACAATTGGCATCAATAACGCCTATATATCGACAATCTGTTAGAGGAGTGTTAAAAATGCACAAATTTTACCTGTACAAGATGAAAATTTAACAAGAACTTGGTGACGATGATCTCCATCGACGAATTCAGTTTTGCGAAACAATGACGGACAAAATCAAACAGAACCTAAACTGACTAGAAACACTTGTTTTAGTCATGAATGTACATTTTTTTTAAATTGTTATGTAAACAAACAAAACTAACGCTGTTGGAGTGATGAGAACTCACATCATTTTACAGAGGGGCACTCCCAGAATCCTGAGAAACTTTATGTTTGGGCGGGAATACTGGGAGACCGAATAATGGGCCCATTTTTTATCGAGGGTAATTTAACCAGCGAGGTGTATGTGCAGATGCTTAACAATTTAATAGAGACGTTAATTATCCATGAAATTGAAAATCAAAGAGACTTAGAAGGGTAATTCTTAATGACGATATTGTACATTTTCAACAGGATGGAGCCCCTTCTCATTACACTATTAATACGAGATAGTGGTTGTATAGGTTTTATCCTCGACTGGTAGAAGGGTTCCAATTTAATGGTCACCAAGGTTACTTGATCTTACTCCAATGAACTTCTTTCTGTGGGGCTATATTAAATTTTTAGTGTATAAAACTCCTTGAATGAATTGCGCCAGAGGATAATAGAAGCGTGTCAGAACATTCCAAGACACATTTTCCATAACGTTAGACAAGAACTTCAAAGTACTTCTGTCTTGAACAAAATGACCGTCATTTCGAACAATTATTGTAATTATTTTCTATAGTGTACTTGTTTTTCTTTAAATAAAAGCTTTCTTGAATTTAAAGCAGTATTAGATTCTACCAATTTCTGCCACTGCGGGTGAAGCTAAAGGGGACTGAAGAAAATTTTTTATTTTTTTCATGCCTCTCTTTGTTTAAAAGATAATAGTCATTGTAACTTTTCCAAGAATTATCCTCAAGTTTGAGGTTAGTTTTTCAGTTAACCCAACTTTTTTATAATCAATTATTAGCATGTTTAATAAGCTTTCTAGAGAGGTATTATAAGTGGGGTATTATGATTTAAATCTTTAAGTCTGTATGGATGGGACTTAAGGCGGTAGTGGGGGTAGTTTAAAAAATACGTCATTTGTGTTCCCTATGACTGTTACAGAAACGGTATTTTTTATCTCTTTTTGTTTATATATATATATATATATATATATATATATATATATATATATATATATATATATTAGTGCGAGTTTCAACTCCTTCCGTTAACTACGTGATTTTTGTGACTGCTATTACTGAAGTTGTGTTTTGGTTGTGCGTCACGCAAAACGGAACAGCGGAATTTGGAGCAACGTTGTGCCATTAAATTTTGTCTTAAGCTTGGAGAATCGGCAAGTTAAAACAGGCCTATGGGGAACAGTCTTTATCCCGAGCTCAAGTTTTTCGCTGGCACAAATCATTTTTGGAAGGCAGAGAACACGTTGAAGATGAACACCGTTAAGGGAGGCCTTCAATTTCGAAAACTGACGAAAACATCGAACGTGTGACCACTTTTGTGAGATCAGACCGTCATTTAACATTAAGAATGTCGAGTGAACAATTAAATTTTAACAGATTTACCGTTCATCAAATCTTGGCTGAACATTTACACATGTGAAAGGTCTGTGCCAAAATGATGCCGAAAAACCTCACAATTGAGCGGAAGGACATTCGTAAAAACAAGTGTCTTGATCTTTTTGACAGAATCGCTAATGAGCAAGATTTCTTTAGTCGTGTGGTCACAGGTGATGAATCATGGATTTTTGAATACGATCCTGAGACCAAGAGGCAAAGTGAGGAGTGACACACTGCAAACTCTCCGAACCTATTTCTGAGGTTACTTTAAAATAATTTTTGATCAGAAGTGAACTTTGATCACATGTGTCACTCTTTCATAAAAAATCCGCGCAGGTCTCCAAGTATAATTATAAGACACCAGTCTACAAAATGAATTATCTTTATTTCTGAATTTTAGTTACAAATTTTAAACTTAGCAAAACATTTCGTTTGAATAATAAAATTTTAAAAACAAAGTAACTATAAAAAGGAAAAAAAATAAACAAATTTGTTTACTTATTCAATCACAGATTCTCATAGTGTGGTTTGTAAGTTTTGGGAACTGAGGCTTTCTTGTCACGTGTATCGTGAAATAGGGACAGAAGGCTATCTTTTTGATCCGACTGATTCCAATTTTGTTGCTCTAAGCCCTTTTTTAAATCAACCAGCTCAGCACCAGCTTTGAAACGATTTTTCCTGGGTGAATCGAAAGTTTCTTGATCAAATGAAGTTTTGTAAAAAAACGTGATTTGGGAAACTTTTATTACCTGCATTTCTGAAATTCTCAATTGTGGACAGTTGCCAAGCCCTACAGTCAGTACTGAATGTTTAAGACCATAGAAATCTTCATACAAGTAGAGCGCCAGAAGGTATTTGTTTTTTTGCTGTCGGGCACCATTATCTGAGTAGAAGATCACATTCTGGTCATTCTCGAATATTTCATTCAGTTTTTCTAAATATATCAGCACACATGAACCAATCTCATTTGCACCACGATGAGCTTGAGCTTCAT
Source organism: Vesta saturnalis (assembly GCA_036346205.1). NCBI lineage: Eukaryota > Metazoa > Arthropoda > Insecta > Coleoptera > Lampyridae > Vesta > Vesta saturnalis. Next base: position 1,806,766 of record JARFJB010001940.1, on the reverse strand, counting down.
TCCAGACATAACAAACACATTCATTGATTTTTATGTTGTAGATTGTAAAATTAAAAATGTTAATACGTAAAAAAAGTCGGTGTAGGTCCTCCGGGATAAGGTAATACAGCTTGCAAATCATAAACGGCCACGAGGTCTGCATATTCTTCTAATATTTGGTCCTTGTCAGTGATGCTTGAAATTTCATATGCTGCATCTAGCTCACACTGGTTCTTCTTTGGCGTATAGAATGATATATTCTACTCTTCCGTAAATATCCTATAATAAATAGGATAGCCAACGGCTACTTTGCGGGATTCCTCTCGCATAGTCTCCGATGGAGATCAGCAACTGTCAAACCGCCTTCAATAAACTCTTTACTCGTATTGGCACGGCAGTAGTGAGTTGGGATCCGTGGAATAGACTCTATGTGTGGTCTTTCACGCTACGTCTCAGGTCTTCATCTATAGTACTATGGTTAGAATGCTTACCCACTGATCATTGTCAATAAATTTGGGATGTTGGGGATCTCTTTTGTGCAATACGGTTCTAATGGGTCGATCATTGATGGATAATGTGTCTCTAAAAAATTGTTCAGACACACGTATGTTGTCACCCTCTACATTAAAATAGAATGCATTATTAGGTTTGCTGCTGCTACCTTCTCTGACACACACACACACGCACGCACGCACGCACGCACGCACGCACGCACCACCACCCACCCACCCACCCACATCCCATATATATATATATATATATATATATATATATATATATATATATATATATATATATATATATATATATATATATATATATATATATATATATATATATATATATATATATATAATTTTGTGTTGTGACATTGTTGTTTTAAGTGAGCGGTATGTTGAATGATGTTTAATTTTACTTAATTCCAGTATCCGTGTTTTCAATAATTTTATATATCGATAGATTTAAAAGTGCTTCATACGACACGAACAGCAAATTTAATCATTTCTCATTTAATTATTTTTGCATAAATATAACACACAAGTCGGTGTTGAATTAATCAGATCTTTTTGTAATTAATCTGAGTTTTAACGAATTGAGCTACAACATTACAGCTGTTATAGTTATTTATAACTCAGGTGATGTGATTTTATCCAGGTATTTTTCCTTTTCTGAATTTTAAACTTGACCTTGTGTATATTATTCGTATTTAAAATATACTTAATAATTTGATATTTTCAATTTTGACATTGTTTTCAAAAATAACTTTTAATTCATTAATTTAATTGATTATTAAATTAAATTGACTTTGTTACTTACAGTGGTGTTATTCCATCAGTTTTTTTTTATTTGTTCATGTGTTATATGTACTACCTTGTTTTATTGTACTATTGACAATTAATTAGTTACTTTAGAAGTAAATTTTGTTAATAGTTTTTAAGTGTAATTATTTCTGAACCTTGGCCATGTCGCAGCAGCAGTAAGAGCTACATTTGTAAATGGTGGGTTAAATCCACTTCAAGGCTACAATTCCATTTGTAGATACTCTATAGTCCGATTCACCTCTTTTCAAAAGCTTATCATCACGCAAGTCAGTTAGCACATTTTTTCTATTCTTTCTGGCAGTCCCACATGCATAAATCCCTTCCGATAGTTGAAAAAATTATCAAAATATAATTTATGGTTTTTACCAACTAATTCTCTAGATAAGTCTTTTAGAACACACGCACCCAAGGACTTTTCGGTATAAATTTGAAACAGTGACATGTATCTTGTTTCGTCACTTCATACCCATACCTTGTACCTCCTCTTTATCGGTTCCATCGGCATCTATTGTCGAATCCTGCTTCTTCCTTTGTACCGGATCATAGATTCATCTATGGCTTAAAGCTCACTTGGCACAAGAATCTGATAATCTATCGAGGAGTGGACGAATTTTATAAAGCTTGCCAAAATTGTCATCCTGCTTTTTCGGCTATGTTGCGTTGTTATTCAAATGTAGGTTGCTTAGCCACCAGCCAAAGCAATCCCAGACCATAGCAGTACTTCTATCGTCTCTAAGTTCAATTCGGGATGACCAATAATTACGATAGCTGGGTATAGGTTTTAATCCCATTGAGAGATTCAGACCAAGGAATACTTTGATTTCGGCCGAGGTTGTTGGAACAAATGAATTACAATTTCCACCACGTTTTTGAACTGCATACATGTTAATTTCCAATACAGTTCTATCAATTAGGTCCAGCGTAAACCAATGCAAAAAATATCAGTAGGGGTTTCCACATCGTGCGGAAGAACGGGTCCGGTATTTTCAATAAATGGGTTAACCCATGTACATAATGCTGTCTGCTTTGTTCATTGTATTGTACTATTTCGAAGTGGCAATTTTAATTGCGCCAACGGCTTCTCGTCATCAGATTCCCAATCATCGTTGGTTATAAGTACAGGTATATCTACACCATTTTGTTATTCGACATTTTCTAAAGTATCAACATCCATTACCATAATATCAAAAATGTCATTATTAGACATTTAATCTTCGACTACTTTGATTCACAACCAGATGATATGTCACATATTAAATTTTCCACCTCATTAGAAGGCAGAATTGTCCATTCTTTCGTTCAACTATTAGATGGACCGAAAAAAATGATGAAATTGAAAGAAACCGCTGCGAAGTGAATTACTACTAACGTGGTAAATATGTCTTTGACGTAGAAACCATCTCAGACTATTATAGTCTAAGTCTATATTTCCAATCATTCGTAAGTTCCCCGTAAACAAACACACTCAGATTTGTTTGCCGATACATACATCCACGATCATGCCTGGTGGCTAGCCCGGCAAGTCACACATATTATGTTTTACAAAAATAAAAGTAATTGATATTAGAAATTGATGATCACTGCAAACAAAATGAATTTCTATCATATAGTTATAAAGAAAATATGTACGTACCTACATTTTCAATCAAAACCACTTCAAAACGCAAAGCACACACAATTGGGCTTACAATAACCAAATAATCGGCTCACTAACAAAATATCGAAAAGGAAACTCTGTTTATTACCATCTAAACCAAATATGTGTTTTTTTGCATATATATTATATAGGCAACACACTACGCAGTGTGGCTAGGCGAAATAACCGCTAGGCGTTTACATACAAATTTATAAAATTGTGACTAACACAGATAACCACTGGTCGAAAAATGGTTAAGGTAACACACAAACCAATGACGTTAATTAAGAGAAAGTATATAATTGTAATATTTTTATAATATAAGTTTATTTAAAACATGCATACTGAAAATATTTTCTAAAGATTGTCAGCAGTCGCTTCACTATATATTTCTTCATCTTTCAAAATATTGTCAGCGGAACGATCACCACTGCATTCCTTGAACATTTCGTGCAGAAGTGTCCCGTTTTCCTACATTCACCATTTTTCCGCAACCAGATTTGCACCTGAAAAATGATATTCTTAGTATTTTCTCTGAAGCAGGTGGTTGGTTCGAATGGCTTTTGGTTTCAATTCCCATTAGATTCGTGACAAAAGATTACTTGCACATAACCTTTTTTTTTGCATCTTGGTGCGATTTCTTAGATAACTCGATAGCACCTTTCAAGTATTATTGTTCTTCAAATATTTTTCTTTATTGTAGAAAACTGATTCAATCCAACCAGTGAATGCATATACTAATAACACATGCTCCTTACAAATAGCCTTGCTTAGGCTGGTCGATGTCATTTTGTTGTGGTGTTTTACATTTGGGTGGTTTTAAAGAATAAATATTATTAGTAATAAATATATTTCTTGAGGTGTTAAGGCGATTGTAGTACCAATATCCACAGTCATAACCACATTGAATGATGAATAATCTAGTGCTGTAGTAACGATTAATATATCTCCACCGGAATCTGCTTGTTTCGTCATTATTCCACTGTTTCCAAGATATGATCTTAACTTCCAGCCTTATTATTTTCAAACGAAAGAGATTTTTCCCGTGCAACTTTTAGTTGCAGATTTTCTTCAAAAGCCTGGTCGAATGAAGTATGATAACTTTTCTTGCTGCCGAGTAATTAGCTTTTCATATCCATCAAACACAACTATTCCTCCATCATCGTACAAAGATACTGGGTAAGCAGCTAATTCGTAATTCAAATACTGAATATTTGTATGGATATTCTTCAATATATAATGTTGTTTCGCGTCAAATCACAATAATTTCATAAAACTAATATGTAAAATAAATAACTAATGATCGGTAATTTTAGATTTGTGAAGGTTTTATAATAAAATAAAATTTTAAAATAAAAAAAGAAAATTATTCAAATCGGAATATTTTTCACCAGGTCCGAGACAATAATCTATAAATCCCCAGTAATAACGTAGCTTTAAGGTACATTACGGGGGTAATGATATAGTAAGCCTAAATTTAAACATTACTGTGGTATTCGACTATCGTCAGATTTGGTTGAATTTCCAAAACTGACATAGGTATTATCAGCAATACCATAATGAAATAACTTAAAAAGTTTAACACTCAACAGTAATTTAATTTTTGTCAACGAAGTTCTACTCAAAATTAGCTGAACTGGATGGTACTAATCTTAAACTTATTACATAGTTATTAAAAATTCCAATGAATTTGAAGTAAAAACTAAGATTTTGAATATTTCAGATCTAACACGATGCTCAAAAACAATAACACTAGTATTTCTTCAGTGCGCTTGGACTACAAATATAGATAATGTTTACATGGAGTCCGAAACCACGTCTTAAATATTAAAATGACAAGTTTTAAAAGTTTTAGAGCACAGCTTGCATGAGCCCTTTTCTAAGACTTTAACCTGCATCTATTTTTATTATGCAAAAGAAAGTTTTTTGTAATTACAAGAAATATTAACTCACGTTCTACGATAAAAATAAGTACAAAAGATTTCTAAAAAACTGTCCAAATGTAAATAATTGGTTTGTTCAAAATTAATTTTGTGCCAAAACTATAACGTTTTATGAGCGCAAGTAGAATACGAACACTACTTTCACTTTTTGTGACGTTACCCTTGGGACACCTTACCTTTCACTTTTTTACACGCCCACGAAGGGGATCGTATCTTTTCACCCCTATGGTTTCTTTTCGGAGTCCTTTTTTAACCCCCTGATGGAATTTTCACCCTAATTAGGACCCTTTTGGCTGTATTAAGAAACTTTTTTAAAGTTCAGCCCCTGGAGGGTAGGTAAATGTGCGCATATGTAGTGTTCTGAGAATAAAAATATTTAATCTGTTATTAATTAGGGTTGTTTTTATCAAAGGAGATTGTATAATTATTATTACATTTTTTTAAATCCCCATCTACAGATTGTGACCTAATTTAAAGGGGCCATAGCCTTGTAAGACGCGAATCTGTTCGTGGGCTTCTTGATATGTTTATTATTAAACAGTTATACAACTTCATTATGATAGGAAAATGGCAATCAGTCGACAACGTGTTAATTAATGCGTTTAAAAAATTTTAAAATGTTACTATCTTGGATGTTTGTGTCCCTGGGACACCTTAGCAGTCGTTTTTATATTTGGTAAAGCTAATAAACAGTTGGATTATTTCTGATGTTAAAGAATCTAATCAAGATAAAGATAACATATACAATTGATTTTAAATACGCTGTTAAATTCTTTATAATTATAATAAAAATAGTTAATGGGTATTGCGTAATAGTTAATTAAATTGTTGTTTTACAAAATGAATGTACGATTTCGCAATTGAACGTAAGCAATAATAATAAACGTATCTTACGTACATGTATATATCGGGGCACAGACTGGATTAGTTAGAGAGATGCAATGCAATTACGAAGCTGTATAATTAAATTAAATTACTAATTCAGAATAAAATATCTATCAATCTCTTCGTGTAAAACCGTCAACAGCAAAAACCAAATATATATTTGCGCAAACAGGTTATTTAATATTGTGATGTATGTAACGAATTGTCTGTGTCCTCTTCTTTAAGCTATATTATTTTACATACATACATAAAAGTTCTGTCTCATCAGAAATACCTGTGTCAAAAAAAACGGCTTTAGATTCTATAATTTATATAGCTACAATAAGTGTGAGATTGGCTTTCTTTTGCACTCTGTGCGTTCAATCATACTGCTATTTTTTTAATTGGAGCTGATTTTGTATGATTAAGTTAAATCAGTTTGGTATTTTTGAATTGTGATTGGTTGGTTTTAGCAAAGTGTAGGTTAGTCCAATCAGTATTTTTGAGCTGTAAGCTAGGTTTCGCAGGCTGTAAGTTATGATTCGATTGAGATTGATTTGGTTGATTGATTGATTGAGATTGATTGATCTGATTGTTTGATTCGATCGAACGTGATTTGTTTGGGATTGCTTAATTGATTTGATTAATTTGATTTGATTAATTGATTTGTATGTTTGAGAAAGAGACGAGGGACAGACGAACACGATCAGCCTCTATTACAGAAAACATTCATTAGTCTTTACACCACTAGATTGCACCACAAACAACCCTAATTAGTCCTAGAAATATACCGCTAGGTGGCGCCGCCTCTATTACAGAAAACATTCGCCAGTTTAAAAATATACCACTAGATGGTGCCACAAACAAAATTCTGATGAGTCCTAGAAATGTAACGCTAGATGGTGCCACCTTTATTACAGAAAATATTCATTAGTCGATACAGAACTAGATGATGACACAAATTAAAATTTCCCAACAAGCGCCACGGCAGGAGGGCGCAGGACGTAACAGAGGTTCCTATGTTTTGTCTTATAATCTAGAAATAGGTCCCTTATTAGAATACAAGTTCAAATTTCTCGCAATAACTAATCAGGAAGTAAACACTTAAATACAAACCCAAATTCAAATATCCCACCAAGGGGCCAGGGGCTAAGGCCCGAAAGCAAGTTGCGAACTCCTATGTCTGCCTATCTTATAAATTAGCATTAGGCCTCCTTATTATTATAATACAAGTTCAAATTTCCCCTCATAGATGGCGTCACGAACAAATTCAAATTCTTGGTCGAAGGGCGAGGGCGAGGGCCTAAAGGTAAGTTGCTAAGCCCTACACCTGTCTTACAAGTTAGCATTATACTCCTTATTGTAATACAAATTCATTTTAGAGCCATAACCTGCAGAGACATAAATACAAATACAAATTCAAATTTTCCGCCATTGGGGCCTCGACAAGGGACAAAGCCCCGAGAGCAAGTTGCGCAGCCCTACACCTTCCTTAGAAGATAGCATTAGGCTCCTTATTATTATAATACAAATTCAAATTTTCCGGCAAGGATACTACGAAAATACACGAAGGCATACGAACAAGTTGTGATCACGACAAGGGGCGAAGACTCGAGAACAAGTTGCAACACCCTACAACTGTCTTACAATCTCGGTTATGCTCGGGGAGAGTTGGAGTGGGATCGCCGGAAGCCTCGCGTCGCGAAATTTTACCTATATGAGACATGCAAATGCGGTTTCTCGAAACGTCAAGTACTTGCAGCGACCAGCAAACAGATTGTGATCATTGGTCAGGTGCACTAGGGTGCTGAGTTAAAGGTTAAATTTGTACCATCAAGAGATACCTTTAGTCTAATGGCGGCGCCCGGTTGAAATTACAGGACCCGAATTATGGACGCTAGTTACTGATGAGATGTATGTGAATCAATCCCACCATTGTAATTGCGCGCGCTAAAGCCTTAGAAACAACTGCAGCAAAATACTCTGTTACAAGGACCGAAGTAAGAGTGATATCTATACCTGTGAGCATACAGCTAAAATCATTAGATGATGTCCTCCTGGGCCAGTTACCTAAACGATGCATCGTAGGTTTTACAGGAAATAATGAGAGATAATGTGTAAAGGTTATTGACTTTCGCATTAACCATAATCCGTTAGTGCGATTCTTAACCTGTATGAAAGCATCGCATCGCCAAATTTTGCCTATATGATTAGATTTGATGTTTGTTACAGAATTGCTGGACACTTTTCGCAGTAAAGTCCCTGCCCTTATCCGTCTGTACACTTTGGGGTATCTTTTCGCATCTTTGAAAAATAACCGAAAATACGTCGATTATAGAACATGTAGTTTTTCAGCTTCAGAGCTCGTGTCCATGCCATCTTGCTAAATACATCGATAACCGTCAGGATATAATTATAACCGCCATTATATTTACTTAGATTTCTCATACCACAAAAACCCCGCCTTTCATAACTAAAAAAAAATGTTACCTACAATGTACCTATTTCTCACTACAGGTTTATGTATAGTGTAGGGTACTTGTTTCTATAACCGCACTCTAATATCTTCCCTAGGGGATTGTTTTATAAATCTAGGTTCCTTTTTGACAGGGGTATTTTTGCTAAGGCAGAGCTTGTACGTAAAAAAGGCTCATGTGATGGTATGACAACCCCATTATCGGTAAAACCCGAAAATTTAAAAATAGTAGTCTAATAAGCGGTCAGCATGCATGCTTAACCTGATTATAAAATCTACAGCCGTTTTTTTTTTGACAGAGGTATTCTGATGAGACATAACTTTTATGTATGTATGTAAAATAATATAGTGGTGAAATCTAGCTTAAAGAAGAATACACAAGCAATTCGTTGCATACATCACAATATTAAATAACCTGTTTGCGCAAATGTATATTTGGTTTTGGCTGTTAACGGTTTTACACGAAGAGATTGATAGATATTTAATTCTGAATTAGTAATTTAATTTAATTATCCAGCTTCGTAATTGCATTGCATATCTCTAACTAATCCAGTCTGTGCTAGCTAAAAGCCCCGATATATACATGTACGTAAGATATGTTTATTATTATTGTCTACGTTCAATTGCGAAATCGTACATTCACTTTTGTAAAACAACAAGTTAATTAACTGATTACGCAATACCCATTAACTGTTTCCATTATCATTATATAGAATTTAACAGCGTATTTAAAATCAATTGTATATGTTACTTTTATCTTGATTAGATTATTTAATATCAGAAATAATACAACTGTTTATTAGCTTTACAAAATAGACCAGAATACAACCCTCACGTGGACATATAAAAACGACTGCCAAGGTGTCCCAGGGCCACAAAAATCCATGAAAGTAAAATTTTAAAATGTTTGTAAACACATTAATTAACATGTTGCCGACTGATTGCCATTTTCCGATCATAATGAAGTTGTATAACTGTTTAATAATAAACACATATTAAGAAGCCCACGAACAGATTCCCGTCGTACAATACTACGGCCCATTATTGGAATACAACCCCAAATGCATAAATAAATTAGGTCACAATCTGTAGATGGGGATATAAAAAATGTAATAATAATTATGCAATCTCCTTTGATAAAAACAACCCTAATTAATAAGAGATTAAATCTTTTTGTTCTCAGAACACTACATATGCGCACATTTACCTACCCTCCAGGGGCTGAACTTTAAGAAAATTTCTTCATACAGCCAAATGGGTTCTAATTAGGGTGAAAATTTCATCATGGGGTTGAAAAAGGACTCCGAAAAGAAACGATATGGGTGAAAAAATACGATCCCCACGTGGGCGTGAAAAAAAGTGAAAGGTGAGGTGTCCCAAGGATGACATCACAAAAAGTGAAAGCAGTGTCCGTATTCTATTAGCGCAGCTTTTGCGTGTCGTTATTCAAAACGTAACATTGATGCTGCTTAGTTCAATAGAAATCGTTTATTTAACCCCCGACAAAAAAAGAGGGGTTTTAACGTGTGCATCTGTGTATCTGTGTATCCATGTACCCGTGTACCCGTGTATCCGTGTATCCGTTTATCCGTGTATCCGTGTATCCGTATATCCGTGTATCCGTGTATCCGCGCATCTGCGTATCTGTGTATCTGTATATCCGCCTATCTGGGTATCCGCGTCCGAGTATCTGCGTATCCGCGTATCTGCGTATCTGCGTATCTACGTATCTGCGTATCTATGTATCTGGATATCCGCGTATCCGCGTATCGGCGTGTCTGCATTTCTTTGTATCTGCGTGTCTGCGTATCTGCGTATCTAAGTACCTGCGTACCTGCGTATCTGCGTATCTGCTTATCTGCGTATCTGCGTATTTATGTATCTGTGTATAAATAAAAGTAAATAGATTTGAAAAAACTTAAACAATTTATCCTTTAATCGCAGACACGGACATTAAAATAGGAGGTACACATCTTTTTTTGTTATGCTATTAATTTGCGAAAACATGTTTTAAAGTTTGTTCAACGTTTAACTTGTAATTACGTCACGGACATTGACCATTGCAGCAATTTGTAGGACATACGCCATGTCGTAACATCAATGAAATACATAATGTTCCAACGAAAAATTTCGTCGAATGACACCCGTATTGCTATAGGTTAACCGTTGTTTTGATCTTTACTTTGATGAGGTGAAATCATAAGGGTAACCTACACATAACCTAATAAGCTCTCATGCATATAATAAGTTATGTGAAATCGTTACGTCGTTTGTAGGATGTGAAATATAAAGATTTTATTATATCCAATTATGCACAAATTCTAATGATTGATAATTCGTCAATCATTGCTAACACTAACAATATAAAACTGCGGTTCAAAAATGGTTTTAATCACTCACATTTACGAATGTTATGTGCTGTTTGAGAAATTTGACTTTTGTTAAATTAAGCATTAATAAAACAGCAAGTAATACTAATAATCGCTAGTTTTAAATAAGGAATAAGTTTCGGCATTAAGTACACAGATTTATATTTTTTTACAAATCTTAAGTTTAAATATGTAGAATTTAGATATGGTAATACACAAGATGCATACAAAATGTTAATATTTTATTCTTAAATCTATGTAGAAAGGCGAGTAGTACTACAAAAAAAAATTTAAAAAGCGTGGAATACATTAAAATAATTGGAAGTCTGGTTGATATTGAAGTTAAATCAATAAATCAATTCATAATTCAATCAAAAATCAAACCCTCATTTGTTGGAATCGTTTGTAAGGTATTCAGGAAAAGGTCGTCTATTAATTATTCCTACGAATTGGCACTGCACGGGAAACGTGACTTATATAAATCGTTTGAATGTTCAGATTAAATTCCAACTTTTGACATAATTTGTCACGAAAGATGTATATACAACTTTTCCTATTCAACACACCTAATTAGATATGTTGTGTGGTAAGGTATACAATAGGAATGACTATTTTCAAAATTCGTGAGTGTTAGCTTAAGAGTAGTTTGATAACCACGCTTTTAACTCAATCCACGCTTTTGAAGATAGATTGCTGCTATTAAACAATGACCGAGTCCGTTTCTAGTTTTTCATTTCCGTTTCAGTTTGAGCCTAAGTTTATGATACACATTCGTGGCGAAATTGAGAACGTGTGGCGCTGATCTCATGATGGATGATTTGAGAAAGAATTACTAAAGTTTTACAACAAAAGAGTAGTTTTATCGAGGGAAATCTCACAAGCAATCCCAAGAGATAGAAGATCGGTCACGTTTCGCAGAGGTATATAAACCGAGCATGGTATAGTGTATTACACAACTTCTAAAACCTACTCCTGTATCATAGAGATACAGATTATTTGGTAACATCATACATTTAGCGAAATTATTGATATATCGGATGCGCCTTCAGCGAGTTGGCGGTTAGCTCAGAGCAGCCGTTGTGTTGCGTAAAGCGAAAATGGTGTTATTCGATGATTCCTGCGGGAATCTCTAACCTTAATTGTTTTCGAGAGTGGCGAAGTAATCGTAAAAGTATTTAGTTAAATTGGCGAACGATGCGTAGAAAATGAAACTCGGTCCATGTGGTATTGCAATGGCAACACGTATCGTGCATTCACTGTTAAACGTGCGGTATTTCGGACAAGGTCCTTGGGTTGTGCCGTGGTCTGAAAGCACGTTTCACTTTAATTTCTTTAGTCGACCTATCTATTTATCTCACTTACATGTTTCCCCAGGTAGAAAGAATCGTATTAAAAATAAAAGCTTCATACAAAAGCAGCGGAAAATATAATAAAGATATTTTATTTTGCTGTTTACTTCCAAAGAATTTTTAACTGTACTAGCAGTGTAAGTATGTTTTTTTTATTGTCAGATTTATGTGCAGTAAATGGTATAGCTCAGTTTATGATCATGATCAAGCTCCAGCTTAACAACGATGCTACTCCGCAAACCTGTTCACTGCGAAATGAAACCAATTACAACCATTGCCGCGGGCTTACCCTCGCCAACCTACAGATATTGCAGAGCTTAACGAATGTTGTTGTTAGCGCTTCGACTGTACACAAATAACGCCATTTCTCGCTAATCTGCGATATTTCACAGTTAGTGTGTATTTTTAAATCAAGTCGGCACTTTCTTACGTTTCTGCTGTGTTCAGTTGAACGTTGATAGCATTATTAGAGTCGTTATTTTTCATGACCGTGCTGAGTAGGTGGTCGTGATCCGGCAAGTCTGGGCGCTTGAGATAAGCCAATCCTGTTCTCCCGCAGGGCTCTTATTCCGTCCAACTCTCTCGAGTCTCAAATATGAATTACGCACTTAACCCTCAGCACATACATATTTCACCATCGAAATTGTGCTTCTCTACCTCTTTGTTTTATTGATGGATTACCAGTCCTTATAATTTATTAGTTACATCTCTTTTTCAGAGTAAACGTTTTTTTAATAAAGTAAAAGGAAGTATATTTATGAGTATATCATACATATCTTTAAAGGATGTAATAGAGTCAATTTTCTATAAATCTACTGAATAAATGCAAACAATAGATACGTAACTTTCCTTTTAGAATTTTCATATTGAAGTTTTAAAAATGCATTAGCGTTATCACTGATATCATCGTCCTTTCTTTGTTTTATAACACCAATGCAATAATATATAATACACAATGCAATTTTTCACGAAGTGCCTATAATTGAAATTACTACACAAGCGGCAAGTGAAAACGGTGATAGTAATAGTTAATTGTAAAGAAGTAAAGAAAAGTATTGTTTTTCTTCATGAATCGTGATCTTTCTAATCGAGGAGCAGCATAATACATAAAATTTTTTTGGACACTAAATGGAAATGTATTACATTTTATAAGAAATTATTTGAAAATTACATGACAAGCGCGAGAATCAAATTGCCATTTCCATCACTACAGCAACTAAACAAAAATAGGTAAACCAAAATTTTGTCAAGTGTAATCGCGTGAAATAAATAATGAAAGACATCCTGAAATATCGGCATTAGCGCTTGAAGCTGTTGCTAGATTATTACCCTTGAAATCACGAGAAAAGTATGAGAAGACCTACAATATTTTCAATTTTTGGAGGACTTCAAAGAAATTAAGGGATATCGACGAAGAAGTTATGCTTGCTTTTTTTCATGAAAGGGATAGATATTCCATGTTGAAAAGTACCTACGTTAAAAGTGTAAGAAAACGTCGATATATCGAATTATGGGAATTTGCAGTTATATTTAAAGCGCCAAAGGGATATGAAGCAAAACAATCAAAAATTCTATCGCAGGATGATGTGTCAACATTTTTGACAGAAGCGCCTGACAGTACTTTTCTTATGATTAAAGTGGCGTTAATTTTCGGACACGACTACAGAAGAATACACAGAAGAAAGCATTAACAATAAAATGGCGACTTCGAAAATGATTTTTAATCATTGTTGTCCTAGAACGTACTGAATTACAGTTGGCACCTGCATGTAGCGATTCATGGTTTTTTGCGCCAAATAGAGGACTTCATCAGGAGGTTTTATCAAAATCGTCACTATCATTTAATGATTTACAGTTAGAACATTGTACAAGCACATAAGCTTTTCAACGTTAATAGTTGTACGTTTAACATTTATTCCAATAAATAATTAATAATTCTTTATAAAGAAATGGTTACTATAAATAAATGGTTGCCATAAAGAAAAGAGATATTTTTTTTACGATTTGTGATAAGGAAATATGGTTATTTCCATTGAGTGTCCGAAAAAAATATTTTACGAAGATTTGCGCCCTTATAGACAATGAATCACATCACATACGAAAATAGTAGATTGTTGCATTACGATTAAAAGTATTATTTCTTGGTACGAGCAATTTTTTTTTCTTCACTCAACGAAACAGTACAACATATAGAAATACTAAAAGTATAATAACATATCGAGTGAATATAATAAGTGTAGTGTAGTATTTGCGTACTCATACCATTTATTACTTACTTATGCCATTGTTTTGCGAAAAATTGCCATGAACCCTGAAGATCTGTCTCCGGGTGTGGCTGAAGAGGTATAAAAAGCGGTTTTAGAATTACTTCCGACAAAATCTCAAGAAGGTTATAATTGTGCGTAAAAACGATTTACAATATGGTGCGAGGAAAAAATACGCTGTATTGAGAAAACGTTTTATTAGTATACTTTTCGGATTTGGCAGTAACAATGAAATCATCCACATTGTGGTCCTAATATTTCATGGTAAAAAATACTTGGAGTTTAAAAAATGTTATAACAATTTTCGTAACCAAGAGCATTGTTAAAAAGACAAGATGGTGGGCACGTTCAGAATAAATCAAGGGTTCTAACGAATATACAAGTAGATTGTTTTTTAAACGATGTTAATGATGAAAGTAAGTGTACAATTTTAATAAAAGGCTGAGGCATAAGTAAATTTGATGAATTGTTTGATGTGACCAGAACATATCTTTCTCATGCCTATGTAGTACGTTTAATTTTTGAACGTGTTTTGTACATTTAATATACGAGCAAATATGAATGGGTTAAAAATATCCATATCGGGATTGCTACATAGGCATGACAAAGGTATGTTCTGGTCACATCAAACAATTCATCAAATTTAGTTATGCCTCAGCCCTTTATCAAATTGTACACTTACTTCCATCATTAAGTATTTAGGGTCTGAAATATCGTTTAAAAAACAATCTACTTGTACATTCGTTAAAACCCTTGATTTCTTCTGAAGGTGCCCACCACCTTGTCTTTTTAACAATGCTCTTAGTTACGAAAATTGTTATAACATTTTTTAAATTCCAAGTATTTTTTACCATGAAATATCAGGACCACAATGTGGATGATTTAATTGTTTCTACACACACACATACACATACAAATACACATACACATACACATACACATACACATACACATACACATACACATACACATACACATACACATACACATACACATACACATACACATACACATACACATACACATACACATCACATACACATACAACACACACATACACATACACATACACATACACATACACATACACATACACATACACATACACATACACATCACATACACATACACATACACATACACATACACATACACATACACATACACATACACATACACATACACACATACACATACACATACACATACACATACACATACACATACACATACACATACACATACACATACACATACACATACACATACACATACACATACACATACACATACACATACACATACACATACACACACACATACACATACACATACACATACACACATACACATACACATACACATACACATACACAACACACACATACACATACACATACACATACACATACACATACACATACACACACACACACACACATACACAACATACACATCACACACTACACATACACATACACATACACATACACACACGCATGCACATACACACGCATACGCGCATGCACCCACACACGCATACAAGCACACTCGCGCACACGCACGCACGTACACGCACACGAGTACACACACACACGCACACACGCGCACACGCACACACGCACACACGCACACATGCACACACACCACACGCACACACGACACACACGACACACACACACACACGACACACACGCACACACGACACACCACACGCACACACGCACACACGCACACACCACACACCACACAGCACACACGCACACACGACACACACGCACACACGCACACACCACACACGACACACGCACACACGCACACACGCACACACGCACACACGCACACACGCACACACGACACACACGCACACAGCACACACGACACACACGCACACACACACACACACACACACACACGCACACACACACGCACACATCCACACGACACACGCACACCACACACACAACACACGCACACACACACGACACACGCACACCACACGCACACACACACACGCACACACGCACACACGCACACTCGCACACACGCACACACAAGCACACACGAACACACGCACACACGCACACACGCACACACGCACACACCACACACACACACGCACACACGCACACACGCACCACCACACGCACACACGCACACACCACACACCACACACACCACACACGCACACACGACACACCACACGCACACACGCACACACGCACACACGCACACACGCACACACGCACACACGCACACACGCACACACGCACACACGCACACACGCACACACGCACACACGCACACACGCACAAACGCACACACGCTCACACATAAGTGTGCAAGTCTTAAATCTCCTCAGGGACTCTCAGGTGCTCTGTTAGTATTTTGGGGCGTATGTAGATCCATCATGATCGACATGTGACAAAAATCCATAAAATGTAAGTCTTCTTATTGAATATAAGTATCGCCCTGATTAAGCGGTTATGAAAATCAAACAGCTTAAAGCTTCAGTAATATTATCTCGGTTTATGTGGCAATTGTCATGTTTCTGATTTAATTTCTGCCAATGACTGGAGTGATATAATTGTTGAAAACCAAGCATTTTTAGATTCGGACAGTTGCAGGAGATCTAAGGGCTGCAGATATTCGCTCATGACATGAACTCCAGCTACTGTAAGTAAGTATACCCGTATATTCTTAAATAGTTAAACTAAAAATTGATATGAGGATACATATTCTTTTTAAGTAACCAATTTGTTCCATTTTATTCTGGTATAAAAAACATAGTTTTTACTGCTTCTTTCTCTTAATTTCACGTAAATAGAAGACACCTGCACCCGCATCCTATCGGGGTCCCAAATGTGAATTCACTCACCCACACACGCACCCGCGCACGCACATGTCTAGCTTCACGTTGAAAACGATCTAAAAACTGGCGGCAAAATCTTCGAAACTGAACATCGATCTTTTTACGAAAACAATAATTAACAGCGCGCATAAGGAAGTAAAAACCAAACTACGGTTATTTAGATTGGTATTTGTGGGTTGAGGTGATGCCAACGGAAATGTCACCACGCCTCTCCATACGCATCAATTACTAGTAAGTATTAGCAGTACACAGCGCAGACTATATTGGGATCTTGGTTTGCCTCAGTTTCCAACCTTTGTCTTCGACCAATTAACAATCCTTACCGTTTTTAATATTGGATATACTACAGTTTTATTTATTATTTGTACTATGGTTTTAAATGAACTTAATATTAACTTTTATGCATATTATTGCTGAAATATATAAGTGTTATTAAAAGCAGACATATTCTATGTAATATGCTGCTTCAATTTCATGGTTGTTTCATTCGCCCAACATACAGACATATAACTTCACAGTGAAACTATAATTTCTGTACCTCTATGTAATTATTGAAATCATTTGACGTAAAATCAAACATTCTTCTTTGTAAACACAATTACTTAATAGAAAATAAATGCCTAACGTATTTAAAAACTTTTAATTTAATACATGAAGCTTTTTGACGATAATACTGCAATTGCATCAAAACGTTGAAACCAAAATTTATTAAGACTAAAAAAAAAGTTCTTCCTAAAAGAAAAAATTATATGAGAGATGAAACAAGTATAGTAACAAAGATCTATTAAACATACGACAACGTAATGGAATTTAAAAATAGACGAACGCGAGGTGTTTTATCTTTTAACGTGTTTTCCGGAGGAGAGTGACGGAGGACAATTCCCGGTCGTCCCTCACTGATGGGTGTCAGAGCAGGGAACTGTCAGAGTCGAAGTTCGGACTACCACCGAAGCGGCAGCCATGTTAGGATTTCCCTTGGGGTAACCACTCTTACCCCAAGCGCATTTTTTATTCGCATAAGTCACCCTTGCGGCATGCTATGATGAACAACTTATAACGTAAATGGAAAATTTTTGATCGATACTTGTTGATGAGAACCAATAATAATAATGCGAACTATCTTGCAGTTTCTATTATTTTACTTTCTATGATTATATTTACACAAATACACGCATAATTCATAATTTAAAAAATGAGAAACCTTTCGTATTTTGAACTAATGTGGTTTAGACTTTAATCTTAATAAAGTCAAATTTTGTATGCCGGCGCAAAAGGGTTTATAAATTAAAGAAAATTAATAAATTCAACCAACCAAGCTGATATTATACGGTAATTAAGTTTCTTCAAGGGTGATGAATTTACGTCAGCGCTGGTGTAGTTAGAACAAACTTTTCATTTTTATCGATATTAAAATCTAACAGATTCATCAATTTAATATCTAAATAGATACATAAAAAACGATCCCCATACGATTTACTTGTGATATTAAACCGACTATCAATTGTTTTTCATGCTTCAACCTGTAAATTGGAAACGTAAAGTTGAGAATTTATAATTTAGTAATAAGTGGGATTTTTATGCACACAGTAAAAATCGTTCTCAAAATTTAAAAAGATGAGAATTATCAAAGAAGTCTACTAATTCAGATTAAAATCTCTTTAAAGCAATTTTCTCGAGGGGATCTCTTTTAACATAACCCGCATTCGATCATCAGATTACCAAACATCTAAATTCTCGGTTCATTGCTGATGATTCTCAGCAACTCAATTTAAAGGGACGCAAAAATTCGTATCCTATGAGGTCGAGTTTCGCATTCCGAACGTGGTTTATTTACCCTCTACAGTCGGTAAGGGTAGGTATATAATATTTTGTAGGTATCAATGTTTTCGTATGATGTTTAAGATCTCATATAAATAACAAGCCTAAAAATTCTAGTGTTCTCAGAATGATAGAAAAACTAACATAATTATTGTTTTGTGTATTCTGCAGATTCAACTACAAATGACAAATTAATATACCACATTTTAACACTGAATACTGGAGACAATACAAGTAACTATTTGAGATGTCGGAATATAAACAACCAAGTCAGTCGCAATGTCACACTGTTGATTCTACACCGATGGCAAGCATGTTTCATTAAAGATAAGAGGTAAAGTAATAATCTGGTGTGTACTATAAAAAAGCTTTACTTATGTTCTATTTTATGTCTTGAAGCCGTACAGCTGAAAGTGAGAATATTGAAAATAATGGGCGTGGTTATTGTCAAATGGCAACAGGATTGAAAAATAATCTGGAGATTGACTCACACATTTCAAAGAGGAATAGAACCACATTAAATACTTTTGTCAACACGAACGGAAGATACTACGAATACTTCCGACAGCAATCTTTTAAAAATAATAATCATTAATATGTTTGTAACAAATTTGGTTGTTACTATGTTTAAAATACCGCTTGCCTATCGTAATCATTAGTGCTATATACAGGCTGTTTCTAAAATACACGCTAAAAACTTACCTTACGCGTAAACACGAGTCCGAAAGCTTCTTCAGGGAGCTAGAACCCTTTGAACACGGCTTTCAAAAACCGGTTATCGTAACCAATTCTGGGACATACATTTCTCTCAGTAAAACCATAGGTGTAATTGGGTAAATTTGGCCCCACGTTTCTAACACTCCGATTTTTTGCTATTTTGGTACCATATTATGATTCACCCATACCTATTACACAAAAATATACTCTTAGTAAGGGCCGCTAAATACCGTTTCTTCAGAAATGGATAAAAACAAATTAAGACAGGGTAAACAATTTCAAGTCTAAGACAAAAATGGAACAAACAATATGAAATGCAATTCTTACGTACAAATAAGAAAAAATTTCCTATTATCATAGGTTTTATTACAATGATAAATTTAGTTCACTAAAAGTTGTTAAATAATCGTCTACGCTATCAGTCCATACATTTAAATTGACTTGTTGTTGATGACCAGATTCAAGAAAGGCATGGGAATTTTCGTCAGCCCAAACATGCGTATTATGAACATTTACAATACCGTCTCATCGGTAAACAGCACTAAATTTTTGAACTGACGATTTTCTCGACATTTTTGAATAAACCATTGGGAAAATTCAAGGCGTAGAAGATAATCCGTAAGCGGCGACGATGATTGTACCCGTTGAAGGTGCTACTGTTCGTGAAGTATTTGCCACACTGTTGATGTTCTTGCCGTTCGTGATCTTCCCTGGTTAGCAACTGATACGTTAAACGAATCTATCAAAATGACTAAAGAGAAGCAAATACAGCACATAGTCTAACTTAATAAATGCTTGCTTCCGGTAACCTACGAGTAATACTTTCAAAAGTGCTTCACTCAGGGACGCAACGATTTGGAAAGGCACCCTGATGCAATCTCCGTGCTTCAAGAGAACTGCCAAAAGATCGGCAATACATAATGTGCAAATCGGCCATCTCTTCATTCGTATAATGATTCATCATTAACCGATAAGTAACTGTCTTTACTATCCCTTAAATTATTACTGACTAACCTGACAGTTACTTGACAATACTTGGTCTTAGACTTGAACTCATTGTTTGCCCTGTGTTAATTTGTTTTTTGTCCATTTCTTAACAAACGGTGATATTTAGCAACTCTTACCTTTTTTGTTTAACAGATATGGATAAACCATAATGTGGTGCCAAATAACAAAAAAATGGAAGTGTTAGAAAAATGGAGTCAAATTTACCCAATTACCCCCTGGTACACACGCTCCTGGCTAAAGTTAACTTTTGATCAGCGGGCTCAAGAAATTGGCTTTACTGACAGAAATTCATGTCCCAAAATTGGTTGCGATAGCTGGAGTCGTTCCGGAGTTATAAACCGAAAATCAGTTTTTGAAAGCCATCTTCCCTGAAGCTCCCTGAAGAAGCGTTTTTGGACCCGTGTTTACAAGAACATTTTTTCTTATTTTCAGGTAAGGTATGCTCTCCCAAGCTTTTGCCATATATTTTAGAAACACCCAGTGTTTAAAAAATTGCACAAAACTATGGACTCCAAGATTAAAAACTCGATGCGCCCTTCCTTGTTCCGATTTCTGGATTCAGATATGTTCTGTTTATTTTTAGCACAATTTCCTTAATGAAAAGAAGCTATTGTCCCGACTTTAACCGTAAGTCCATCCTCCCACCCGTACTTCTATCCGTCCGCCCGTGTTTCTTTTTTCTTTCTTCTTAGAAATAGAGTTGACTTTAGATTTTTTTTGTTCAATTTGATATTTTTGCTTTAATTAACGGTATGATATTTCAATTATACATGGTGTTTAAAAATTACAGGGAATTAAGCATTTACCATTTGAGATTCTTTCAATATATTACTCTAGTCGAACCAAAAATGCCCTTTAGTAATCCACATTTACGCTTATTGTACTTTATTTGTTATTTTAAACCTAAGTTTCTTGTCTCTGCTTGTGGTTATACTTTATTCAAGGACCAACTCGCGAATTTTAGGACAACAAGCGTCTAAAGTACGTTCAAGGAAGGTGTCCATATGGGATTAACACCTTCGTAAAGGTAGCCTGTAATAAGCTATTCAATAACGGCGCAAAAAAGAGTAGTTAAAATAGTTTCCATATGGGCGATATTTTTACCTACCAAACAGAAAATATATTTTACTTCAGCGGTTCTCAAAAACCAAACGTATTATAAGAATTGAGTGAACATCATAAGAAATAATTTGTATATTAAGGTCACATTCTGTGTAATAATTTCGTACTTGAGTTAAGATATTGAGAAATACTGGTATTTAACTTAGAGGCACATCAAATCCAATTTTTTAATTACTTATAGGTTTGTTAGTTCATTCCTGCCCGCTCATTGGAATAGAAAAGGTCAGATAAGTGAGTAACCTCCGTAAGAAAATTTATTATTGAGAAATACTGGTATTTAACTTACAGACGCATAAAGTCCAAGGGAGACGTATGAACTGGAACGAGCAACAGATGAAGTGAGACCTGTAGTTTTTACTGTGAATGTTGTCAGTGACGACGAGGAAGACGTTCATAACGAAATTGATGTGATGAGTTGGATGGTCTCTGTAATCTCAAATGTCTTAATAATATAAAGGGAAGATAAAGAAGACAAGATAAATAAATAAGTACACTCGCACATGTGTGTTAAAAAGAATAATAATTTAAACAAATGTAACTGCGAGTTCTTTATTATTTTAACGAGTGGGAAAGAATAAACTAATAAGTAACTAAAATATTGGATTTGGTATTCCTATAAGTCAACACCAATATCTCCCAATATTTTAATTTAATTATGAAATTATTATACAGTTAGTGAAGCATTAAAATACAAACTATTTATTTATGAAATTCACTTGAAAATTCTTGTAAATAATACATTTTAATTTTGAGAACCGCTGAAGAAAAATATATTTATTTCCTGTTCGGCAGGTAATAAACTAGGTCATACATGTAGAAGCTGTTTTAACTACTCGTTAGCGTCGTTTGTTGGAAAACTTGTTACAACTTGCTTTTAAGAAGGTATTAATCCTATATCGGACATTATGCTCTGGATACACTTTCCATCATTACGGTGTGGCGATACACAATTTTGACCGAAATATTTTTTTTCGTTGTACCAAATGTACCAAAAATATTTAGGAAACAGAATACACGTTCTCAACTAAATTAACCTTATTATGACACAGTAGCGAGAAAATAATTTTTATTCACAAGAAAAAACGCGTAACTAATGTATTTTCCGGGATATAACTTAACTGCCGCATTGTGATTTACATTATTAGGGACAGCATAACTAAAGTATCAGCGAATAACATATTTAATAATAAACACCATAACAAATGCATTAATCATTCCTATTTCAAGGCACGTTAATTTTTAGACCAAGGTGTGAATGAATTACATTGATCTACTATTGGTCAAGATACCAATCATCACTTGGGTATTTGATATCTACATTTAAGAAGCATTTTAAATAACTACTTAAGCCAGGAGAAAACAAAATTTGAGATCACGCTTCAAAGAAAGGGTGCAATACGAACAAGCTTTCTTCTTAGGTGCACTTACACCTACACTATCCACTTATGCTCTCCATTGACCATACTTGGGAAAAAGGAAAAGGCCACGTATTTCATTCTCTTCCCAAGGGGGAAGGCGGACTGCTTGGGCTTTCCAAGCTCCTTCACCCACAATCATGGATTCCCAGCATACATACAAACATTACGTATATATGCATGGTAGGATTAAGGATGAGTATGGTTAGGATAGGACCGTAAGGATCGGAGTTAGGGTTCTGAGGGGGAAATACTACCACAACATTGCCTAAATAGCCGCATATGGTGTGCGTATATGCAGTGACCATGCCGCTACATATGTATGAGGAAAACACCCCCTGAAAGAACCTCATACAGAGCAGGCGGTAATGGGAATCGAACCCATACCTCCCGAATGCTAAACAGGTCGTGTTACCACTACTCTACTAGTTCGGTGACCATAGTTGCAAATTCCTGCGATACGTGAAACATTTGCGCACTTAATGTGAGTGTGACAAAAGGAAAGTATAGAGCTTTGCAACATACTGTAATAAAGGTCCGAATATTATTCTGTTTAAAATAGTAGAATTAGCCACGGTCCAAACTATAGGCATCATGCTCATACTCAGCAGAAAACTCTGAAATTGTATTGTAAAACGACAATTTGAAATACATTATTTTCTTCTAGTTGTCCGAAGGATCACATTGGAGAAGCGTCAGCACACTGTATTATGTTTAACCTTGTTCATGTGGCTACGGTTATTGAGAGTAAAACACATGCATGGAATCGTGCAGGTAGAGTACTTTTTTAAACGTGCTATACAAGTAAATACCTCTACCTTAAATAAAGTATAATTGTTTTTACCATTATATGCGTAGTTTCGTGTGGTATTTAGTTCCTTACAATTAAGTCTACTGTAGAGAGATAAAAATCGTTAAAGATCGAGTGAAAATGACATTGTAAAGAACTAACGCCCTTCGAAGTGTCACCGTTTCTCAGGACCCTTGTTCGTGATAAAAAATAAAAGCAATATAAAAACTAATTGATTTAATTTATTATCGAAAATCCTTAATGAACAAGTGATTGTTAATTCTTATAAATAAAGCTTAATTTCTTTAGTAAATTTTATCCAATTAAAATTAATTAAGATGTTGTCCAATTATTTTTTATAACTAAATATTTCACGCATAACAAATGTTCTACAATTCACTTTCTCATAAGCCAAATCAAATTAACTTATAAAATTAGCTTTGTCCCTTTCCATGAAATGTGTATTAATAGAAAGAGGCTACAACCTACCGTGTTGATCTAACATTATATACAAATAAAAATGTACAGGAAATGTTAAGTGTAATAAATTAAAGCAATATACAATTAAAGATGCATAAATAAATAAATTAAGAAACTAATTAACTCAGATTTTAAATTAATAAAAAAATGGGAGTTATGGGAGATCTTGTATTAGTCTTTCCAAATATTTGTATGGGTTTAATTTCACCGTTTGTACTCAAAAAGATGCCTTTGAAGATCTGAATTCTTAATACTTTCAGAGATCCAAACTTAAAACTCAATATTTTCCCTTGTTTATTATACTTTGTTTATCCTCTTTGTTTTCAATTGAAAGAGCGCAGTTTTCCACGTATACGTCATGTTGTCTGCTCACTTAACATGATGCACTTATTTGGAATTTTGCTTTCAATAATAGCACCCAATTACTAACCACACACACTCACACAGACAGATATATATATATATATATATATATATATATATATATATATATATATATATATATATATATATATTCATTAGAAGTTCAATTTTATTTGAACTTCTTTTAACATCAACTGTTCAGGGTTGCAGTAGTAAAAGCGCTCCTTCGGTCTTGGATCGGGGACGGTCTCATTAAGTGGTTTCCCTGGGTAACGGTTGTCAGGAGTCGTCAGATTCGACTTGTGTTATGAACAGCTAGCAATTCGAAAGAAGCAACCCCTAGAGAAAAATAAAAGTACGAAAGTGTTTTATAAACATAGAGTAATATGATCACGAACGTTGCATTTTACCTACACTCAGAATGACTGCTATTTTTCCTGTGAGATTTAAAACTATAGGATATTTTTCTAGAAAAAACTAAGGTTTAAGTTAGTTGTGACACATTGAATTAATGTCAGCAAAAAAATATGCGTTTAAAAAAATAATCAATCAATTCGTAAACCAAAATTGTGAACTATCAGTACATGGATATAATTGCAATTGTAGAAAAAACACATACACAAAACGTTTTTTCATGAAAAGGTGCATTTACTGCAATTTGGAGTTATAAAAACAGATTTCCTATAAAAAATTACGAATAACCTATTAGCAAACGAGCTGAAGAAAATTAAAAGTAGCCAAAGGAAAAGGACTAAAAATTAATTAATGGGTCAACAGTAGTAAAAAGAAAAGATTAAAAGTGTTCATCAAAAAGTAATAATAAAAAAAGAACAAAAGATGAGCATGGATTATCTACAATACAGCTTGTCTAAATAATAGAAACTGTAAAAAAATAAAGATCTATATAAATCTTTTCCATTAAATAATAAATCAACACTAAACACAGAAAAAGTCATTAATGTTTTATGTACAGGGTGGCCAACTAAGAATGCGAGGTACTGTATCTGGGAAACTATCCATCGTAGAGGCTTGCGCAAAAAAGTTATACTAAAACGGCCAATACAAAAACCTGGAAAATATTTTCAAGTTTCTGAAATGGCCGCTTGGGGGCGTGACTACAATCTTGGATCTAAAGAAGTGATGTTTCTGTGAATTCTGCTATATTAACCTAATAATAAAATAACTGATCTTTGAAGTCGAGGATAATCTGAACTTTTTTTGTTTGGCACTTTTTGACGTATGTCTAAAAATAAAGTGGTGGGGGTATTCAAAGGTTTCCTTAAATAACCCCCTGTATCTTCGAAACGGCTAAGCCGATTTTAACAAACTTGGGCGCATTGAAATGAGCTATTCTTGGGCTACAAATGTTATAATATTTGAAGTTTTGTTAGTTTCACATGTCGTCGCTAGAGGGCTTTGTTCGACATTCCGACAGAAACGGTTAATTTTCGCAAAAAAATTAAATGCATTGGTATGACTTTTTTCATGAACAAGTAGCTAAATGATGCCTAAACAAGCTCGCGAAAACCGCATCTCGATATCTTGTTCCTAACCTAAAATATCGGCCAAAGAAAACTTTATACGAAAATCCCTTAAATTTTTATTTTTTTTAACTATATTTTTATGGAATTTTTTCTATTATGTAAGTTGTGGCCCTAAAAGAGACCGATGTAAAGGTTTTTAATGCCCCCGTAAATGCTCGAAATGCTGACCATCGCGCTCTATGCATTGCTGAAGCCTCTCAAGACTAGACAAAACTGCAGCTTCAATTTCGGCTCTCGGTATGTTACGTATTGCGTTACGAATCTGGTTTTTCATATCTTCTCTAGTAGTAGGTTGAGTCCGAAACACGATGTCCTTTAAGCGCCGCCCCCATAAATAAAAATCGAGCCAAATTAAGTCTGGCGATCGTGGAGGCTATGGAAACAGACTTCCTCTTCCAATCCACCGCTGTTGAAATACTGCATTAATATGCTCTCGCGCATTAATAGCAAAATGTGCTGGGCAACCATCCAACTGCAAAAACAATTTTTGCCTTGTTTCCAGAGGCATATCTTCCAACAACAACGGTAATTGATTGGCCAAAAAGTCAAGAAATACATTGCCATTTAGAGGTTGCTCGCAAAAATGTGGCACAATAATTCTGCCTCCCAGTATGCCATACCATACATTTAAACTCCAACGTCCTTGGCGCTGAACCTCACGCAACCAATGAGGATTTTCTACAGACCAATAATGCATATTGTGCAGATTAACTCTCTCGTCACTACTGAAAGTAGCTTCATCGGTGCAAAGAATTTGAAATAAAAATTCTCTACTTTCGCGTATCATGCCTAACATCCAATGGCAATAGTCTAGCCTTCGATCAAAATCTTCCTCTTTCAAGGCCTGATGCAAAACGACATGATATGGGTGCATTCTTAAAGTAATTAAAAAGTTTAAACGAATACCTATATTTTTGATGACCATTAGAACTTACCTATGGTCCTTCAAAATATTTTGAACCGTTGTCCGTGATATGCCCAACTCAGTGGATAATGCTCTTGTGCTAACATGAGGATTTCCTTCAATATAGCCCAGTACACGGTTAATATTTTCTTGTGTTCTTCCAATTCTTTGCCGTTGAAACGTAGGCCGAAAACTACCATTGGCTCGTAAGCTCGCCACTAATCGGGGAAAACTCTTACATCGCAAGGACGCCGATTTGGATATCGAGCCGCGTAAACTCTTTTAGCTACTGCGGCATTCTGAAGACATTCAAAATAAACCGCAAGCATATCAACAGCTTCATTATTCGTAAAACGCATTTTGAAAGCACAAAAATTGCTCAAAGTAACGCGAAAGTATTGACAACTATTGACAATTTGAGGATTATGTATGTTTTGTTTAGGTATCTGTTTCCATTGCCTGCTTCTATTAATTATATTTTTCGTATATATCCATAGTGAATATGCATTTAAACAAACAAAAAATAGGCCCTTCGTATAACTTTTAGAATTGCTTACTTGACCGTAATAATTTCAAAAAGGGTGATTTTATTCTGGTGAATAAATTTACAAACATTTAAAATCGCAATTTCTAGGTAACCTATTCAGAGCCGAAATTGAAGCTGCAGTTTTGTCTACCCATAAGAGGCCTCAGCAATGCATAGAGCGTGATGGTCAGCATTTCGAGCATTTACGGGGGCATTAAAAACCTTCCTCCTTTAAATCGGTCCTTTTTAGAGCCACAACTTACATAATAGAAACAATTCCAGAAAAATATAGTTAAAAAAATAAAAATTTAAGGGATTTTCGTATAAAGTCTTCTTTGGCCGATATTTTAGGTTAGGAACAAGATATCGAGATGCGGTTTTCGCGAGCTTGTTTAGGCATCATTTAGCTACTTGTTCATGAAAAAAAGTCATACCAATGCATTTAATTTTTTTGCGAAAATTAACCGTTTCTGTCGGAATGTCGAACAAAACCCACAATCGACGACATGTGAAACTAACAAAAGTTCAAATATTATATCATTTGTAGCCCAAGAATAGCGCATTTCAACGCGCCAAAATCGGCTTAGTCGTTTCGAAGATACAGGGGGTTATTTAAGGAAACCTTTGAATACCCCCCACCACTTTATTTTTAGATATACGTCAAAAAGTGCCAAACAAAAAAAGTTCAGATTATCCTCGACTTTACAGATCAGTTATTTTTTTATTAGGTTAATGTAGCAGAATTTAATGCCCCCTAGCGGCCATTTCAGAAACTTGAAAACATTTTTCAGGTTTTTGTATTGGTTTTAGTAAACTTTTTTTGCGCGAGCCTCTACGATGGATAGTTTCCCAGATACAGTACCTCGCATTCTTAGTTGGCCGCCCTGTACATACCTCCAGCTTGTTTAGTGAAAATAGTGCTGAAGTCTGTACCAGTCTGATTTTAATACCTCTATACAAGTCAGTAGAGAATCAAGCTCAAGAAGAAAACGAAATGTTAAATAAACATGTTAAATATGAAAATGTAAACTTTCACCATTAACATGTTAAATGTACAATTCATAGATCAATCTCTAACGTACCTGTTTAGAATAATAGAATCAGTTCAGACCGTAAATTTACCACACATAATAGTAAATTCGCAACCAATAGCGGACAATCACCGTTTTTGAGGACATAATGCATGGGTAAATTTAAAACAATTGTCATCAAACTCGCTAGGTTAATTAACATTACATTATCATAGCTTTTGATCATAAATCGTTATTTTTAATATGGCAGTGGCAAGCCGGAGATATGGAAACCATTTTAACCCCAAAACTCTATGCCAATGAATATAATAATCGCCGTATCTCTAAATTTAGAATTTCCCGGTCATTTCCTTCAAAAAATGTATTATTTAGGATTATTGTAAAACGCAACCGTTTTTCAGATTTTTCTTTTTAAGGTTTCTGTGTGAATGGCACCTCAGCTAAAAGAAGGGTTTCTACATTTCTAGAATTTCCCTTACTTATAGAGTTAATAATAGAGTTAATAAGCAAAAATTTAAATAATTTAGCAAATCACAAAGTATTATTTCAAAATGCAGTGTCTGACAGTTAGTGAATTAGCATCTGTACCTTTCCTTACTAAATTGTAAAACATATATATTATAACGGTATCCATTCTCTACACTTTCGTTTAAGAATTATCTCGATATCTCTGTTTTCAAAGAAGATACACAATTTTTAAGTTTGACTTAATTTTATTGAAATGTAGTACTTACAGCACGAACGAAGAGGTTCATTAACAAGTGAAAGGTATATTACGGACATTTTGTCGAACAACGTCGTTCCCTTTGCTCCTCATAGCACATAATTTTTATTAATGCTTGATAATGCAAGACCGTTTATGGTCCGTGACTATTTGGATGAAGTTGGTATACAAACTATGGACTGGGCACCCTGTAGCCCTGATCTCAATCCCATAGAGAATTTGTGGGATATTATTGATCGTCAGTTGAGGAGCCGATATCCACCACCTGTCGTTCTAGACGACGTTTAGGGGATGGTAAAAGAGGTTTGGGATGCAATTGATTCAGACGAAATTCGACGTTTCATTTTAAGTATGCCTCGTCACTGTGAAGAAGTGATTAGTAAGAGAGGCGAAAATACACGTTATTAGGTGATTTTGGGAGAATTGTTTAAGGATTATGTAGTGTTTCTTTAGTTTTTAACTTGTTTAAAATGTTAATAAAAATTCGTTACCTTTAAACTTGTGTATCTTCTTTGATAACAGAGATATCGAGATAATTTTAAACGAAATGTAGAGAAGGTATAACATAATGTAAATGGAATGTAGCATTATTTCTGATAAATTCATGTTGCAAAATTAGAAGCAAAAAAACACAAATTTCTTTTCACAGTATATGGGTAAAACGTTGACATTTATCAAACCATCAATACATTTCTTCCTTAAAATCAACTTACACCGTGAAGAAAGGATCATCAAACCATCCATTGATTCAGAAATAAAATAACTTTAAACTTGAGGCATAATTTATGGTGTGAATTCAACACATATATATATATATATATATATATATATATATATATATATATATATATATATATATATATATATATATATATATATATATATATATATATATATATATATATATATATATATATATATATATATATAAATACATCTTATTTAAATTTTTGCTTATTAGCTCTATAACTATAGGGAAATTCTAGAAATATAGAAACCCTTCTTTTAGCTGAGGTGCCATTCACACAGAAACCTTAAAAAGAAAAATCTGAAAACGGTTTGTTTACGATAATCCTAAAGAATACATTTTTTGAAGAAAATGACCGGGAAATTCTAAATTTAGAGATACGGCGATTATTTTATTCATTGGCATAGAGTTTTGGGGTTAAAATGGTTTATATCTGGCTTCTACGTAGCCATATTAAAAATAACGATGATCAAAAGCTATGATAAAGTAATGTTAATTAACCGTAGCGAGTTTGATGACAATACTGTTTTTTCTTTAAAGAGATATTTTGAGTAAACTATTAATTTATAAAAATTTGAATACCTGGTATATCCGAAACGATTCAGTTTTGATATATTATATATATATATATATATATATATATATATATATATATATATATATATATATATATATATATCTGTCTAGAATCTATCCACGTTCTATGGCTATGTTATTATAAGATACAGAGTCGGTTAAATTAGCAGAGTTGGGCAAAATTACATGATAAGTCAAATATCGATAAGAAAAAAATTCATTGCCAACTTTCTAAGATATCTGAACTAAACTAACAAAAATCATCCAAATCTTCAATCAGCTATATCTTTTTTAATATTCAAAATACGAAAAAGTTATAAGAGAGACTTTTGATAGCTATTTTTACACAAAATAGGAAAATTCGAGTAAAAAGTGTAAACAGATAACACAATCATAGAAGTGCTTCAAAATGCCCTCCTTTATTTTGAACACACATTTGACATCGTTTTAAAATTTCGTTTTGAACTTTTAATAAACTTTGGGTTCTAATTTGTTGTATAGCAACACCAATTTTATTTTTTAAATCGTCTAGGTTACCAGGTTTTACTCGGTACCCTTTGTCTTTAATTGACCCCACAAGAAAAAGTCCAGGGGGGTTAAGTCTGGAGATCGCGGCGGCCAAGCTATTGGACCTCGATTTCCTGTCCAATTATTAAAACGTTCCTGTAAATAGTTACACACAAGTAATCCATTGTGCGCTGGTGCCCCGTCGTGTTGAAAATAATTCACATTTGAATCACGTTCAACGCAAGGTCGTCCAAAATTTCTTCGAATTCGTTTCGTAGAAAAGTTAGATATCTTTCGGAATTTAAATTGTATTCATAAAAACGGCCCAAGGATTTTGGTACCAATAATAACCCACCAAACGTTTACTGAAAAAGCGTATTGATCTCTCCTCTCAACTGTAGTATGAGGATTTTCCTTAGGACCATTGGATATGATTTTTTTCTATTGAAGATGTCGTTGTTTGTCAATTTTGCTTCATCAGTAAAAAGAATGGTTTTCGAGAATTGATTGTTTGTTCGAATTTCATTGCATGTAGCAAAAGGTAATCTTTTACAATGTATTTTCTATATGAAAATGATATGGCTTAAAATTATTTTTTTTCAAAATAACGTGGGCTTCATCCCTGGAAGTGTTACACTCGTTCGTAATTTTACGAAGAGATGTAGTAGGTTTAAATTCGACGTAAGCTAAAACACGTTCTTCTGTTTCTGAGTTAACATTAATTTTAAAATTTTGAGGTTTAGTAAAAGCCCCATATTTTTTTTAATCTCACATCGGGTTGTCTTTTTTCCATATAAGTTTGAAGATATAATTCCGAAGCAGCATTAGCATCTCTGTTAGACACGTAATAGCAAAAAAGCATATCATTACTTTCAGGAGAAGAATAAGCCATTAATACATTAATATTCACTATTTAAGTACTAACTACAACTGGTTGCAACAAATAATTCAATGTCTACTATTTGACAGTCAATCAATGAAGAGTTTCGTTTTTAATTGTCACAGCACACCACGGCAAACATTGCATTTGTTTCGTAAATACTATAATTACAATTTTTTGAAAATTGTGAGTTAACTAATGATACTAAAATCAGAAAAAAATAAGCCATCGAATGAGTCCATAACCACACATAGTTGCCATTTAAAAAATGTATGTTTTTATTCACATCTTCCCATTTTGCATAAAAATAGCTATCAAAAGTCTCTCTTATAACTTATAGCCGATTGAAAATTTGGACGATTTTTAGTTATTTTGAGATATCTTAGAAAGTTGGCAACAATGTTGAATTTTCTTATCAGTATTTGAATTATCATGTAATTCTGCCCAACTTTGCTAATTTAACCGACTCTGTATCTCTTATAATAACAAAGATAGCCACAGAACGTGGGTAGATTCTAGACATCTGTATGTATGTATATATATATATATATATATATATATATATATATATATATATATATATATATATATATATATATATATAATAATAATATATTTAAGCCAATAAAGCATACATACACATTAACAGTGTACACAGCTGTATTGTCAATATTACATTACAAATACATTTATAATTCCTATATAATAGTAAAAACATAATCATAATAAAACATAAGAAACATAATAAAAACATATTAACAGAAATATCACAGGTTCATGCATTCGTATCTAATCAGTACTAATAAATTCATTGAAACTATAAAACAATTGCTGATAAGATGTTTCTTGAGCAAATTCAAATTTGTTAGGTGTTTTTATACTGTCTGGTAATTTATTGTATATGATACACCCAGCATAATTAGGAGATTTTGTATAATGATAGATTTGGCTTTGAATACATAACTTGTGGGCCGATCTCGTACCGTAACCATGGAGATGGTTTACCTGCAAAAATTTGTCTATTTTTTGTGCACATAATATGCAGTCTTATAGATGTAAATGCAAGTTACCGTCATAATATTATAAGTTTTAAAAGTACTTCACGATTCTCGAAATGGTAAATCAAACACTCTAATAATAGTTTTGCAATAAGCTGACACGGCCAACATGTAGATCCCCATACAATGATGTTGTATGAGATAAGAGAGTATACCAAGGAATCGCATTAATAAGGTAAGTGGTGTTAAGCTCAGATTTTAAACTAGCTATAGCATAGCAAGACTTTTGTAATTGTTTACATAACTCGTCAATATGATATTCAAGTAAGATTGGTACCAATTGTTGTACCTAAAAATTTGGTGTTATTTATAGAAGCAATTTCTGTGAAATTGACATTTTTTCGTATGGTAAGACAAACACTTTTATTCTTATTTAATATAAGCATAAACGTAGTGGAGGCGTAAAATCGGCACTCGGGTAAAACTGGCATAATGCTGACCTAGGGGTGATAACCATAGCAAAACTAAAGCGTGTCCTCGTTGGAATACTGTGTGTGCGCCTAAATATGTTACCTTTTGGTTCGTTAATTGTAAATGCTGTGATGTTTTTCTTATACTACAGTAGCTAACTGTACTATAACTTGATGAACACCTTTTATGAAATACAGGCCTGTATTAAATTACTACTACTACATTGATTGAGTTAAGGTTAGAGTAGGATGATAGCAATAATCTTGCAATAACAGTAGAATCTAAATACTATTGATCTAGGTATTTATAATTAATACTGATTCTTTATTTATGTTGTTATTCTTATTGTAGTATAAGGCGGTGAGGTTTTCTTTAGTAGTTCTTTCCTCAATCCGCAATAAAGATTGCAGAACTACATTGCACTTGCATATAAATTTATGTACTGTGTTTTATTGTGTTACCTTAATTTTTATCCTCCCTTAGATACCGCAACACATATATCCCAGTAACAACTCTCTTACACAACATAGTGGTCCTACCTAGTTTTTCATGACGATCATTTGATTTAAATAAGTTCGTACATTAACCTTGTTCTTGGTGCTCTTAGTAGGCGTCGAATTTTTTAAACTTTGAAAAATATCTACTTTGATTACTTTTTACAGAAATTAAATATTTCTATTCGTTTTCGAGATATTGGCGTGCGGAGTTTTAAGTGAAAAACCCTGTATATACACATATATATATATATATATATATATATATATATATATATATATATATATATATATATATATATATGTGTAGGTTTGAAGGTGAAAAAATCTGGTCACACGGCCTTCCAATCTACAAAGTGGAAATTGAAAGAAATGAAATAATTTTAAAGGAAGGAAAAGAAAGGACACGTATTTCATTCCCTTCCCAAGGACGAGGGCGGGCTGTTTGAGCTTTCCAAGCTCCTTCAGCCACAATCATGGATTCTCAACATACATACATTCATTATGTATATATGCACGGTGAGATTAAGGATGGGTGTGGTCAGGATAGGATCGGATGCGCACATGTGCATATACGCAGTGACCATGCCGCTACAGGTGTATGAGGAAAACCCCCTGAAAAAACCTTATACAAGGTAGACGGTGACGGGAATCGAACCCGTTACCTCCCGAATGCTAAGCAGGTCGAGTGACCACTAGTCTACCATCTTGGTTAATTTTAAAGAAAATATGCAATATTGTAAAAACAAAAACAGTAATTAATGTCAGATAAAGGTTTAAAATTTCATGTCAGATAGAGGTTAATAAACATCTAGATGCTAACTTAAAAAAAATTCCCAAAGCCATCATACAAAAAAAAATCGATAATACAGTTGAAGCACTTTCAATCTGATTTATTCAATTTTTAATGTATTTTGGCTTCGTATTAAAATAGTTTTTATAGATAAATGATGCGAAATTAAATTATCTTTAAAAAATATATCTTCACATTTTGTTATAAAATGAATCGTTATTCAGATACTAAAAAAATATGAACAAACATTTAAATTTCGCCTCTAGAACATTTTGCAGCCAAATTACTCCTCGTATCAAAAAATTGTATACATAATTAATAGGTAAGTATGTTTAAGATGCTTCAGAAATATTTGATAAAAACACACAAGCAAGCACGCACGCATGCACGTGCGCACGTGCACGTACGCACGCACGCCCGTCACACACACACACACACACATCACACACGCACATCACGCACACGCACACGCACGCACACGCACACGCACACACGCACACGCACACGCACGCACACGCAGCACGCACACGCACACGCACACGCACGCACGCACAGGCACACGCACACGCACATACACGCACACGCACACGCACACGCACACGCACACACACACGCCCGCGCACACACGCGCGCAATACACGCACACACAGACACGCACACACGCACACATACACGCACACACGCACACACGCACACGCACACACAGCACACATACACTCGCACATACACACTCACATACACGCACACACGCACACGCACACGCACGCTCATACGCACACACGCACACGCACACACGCACACACGCACACGCACACACGCACACATGCACACACGCACACGCACACACACACACGCACACACGCACACACAGCACACATGCACAGCACACACACACACACACACACACACACACACACACACACACACACACACACACACATCGAGGTCGATCTTGGCGAAACTTTGTCAAACGTTGCAAAATGATATAATAAGTCGATTTAGCTATAGTGAAAAAAATTCGATTGCATAACATTCTATACCTGCATGAGTATGTGTAGGTTGAAAGGTAATTAAACGTAGAATGGTTTCAGAAAAATGTTTTACATGATTAGTATGTTAAAGTTTGCCAATTTGCTTAATTCATTCACAAAGCAGTTTTGTGTATGGTTATATACTCTCCATTCTTACCATACAACGTAATATTTTCTAGAGATTTTTATATTGATATTGCAATTCAAATTCTATATGAGCATCTCTAATTAAGCCTTCAGTTTTAAAATTCGAATTGTCAATAGTTAAGATTATATTGCGAAAATATCAAAACTATCCGAATCGGATTCAATATTGTCTAACTGCATTAAATTGAAACAAAAAGAGTTCTTAGTAATAGCTGTTTATTGTGATTACTTTGTATTTGCAATGCAATGTGCATACCGCTTTATTTGAAACAAGTGTCTTCAATGTAACGTGTTATAAAATTTTTAAATCACATACAAAAATAGAGTACAAGTCGTTTTCTACACAGTTGGCGGTGGTCATCACAGGGAATGGTTGCTATCAAAAGCAACACGCGCTCTTTATTGATCCTTGTTCGCGAGGTGGTAGAGTAGAGGTGGCGGCGAGAATGGCGGCATTTCCAACATTCGGTGATACGACAGCTGTCAGATGCATGCTCAGGGAGCTGCAAATAACGGCGACACATGTACCCGGGGGTGAACCCCCGATCACCAGCGCAAATAATACGAGGTGTCACCGAACATAAAAATATCCCTTTGCGATATGT
>JARFJB010001940.1:1745000-1765000 GCA_036346205.1 Vesta saturnalis | reverse complement strand
ATAGTTAAGCTGCTAGTAAGAGCGTTTCTTAGAGGTGGTATAAGAGCGAATCAGCGGTCGTATAAAGATCGTTCGTTTACCTTCACGTACCAAGAGTGTAATTTCATCGGTCGTTTTAGCTTTTTTATCTGACAGTTATGCGGAAACTTTAATGTTCTTTGGCATGGTGTGGTGAAACCGTAAACTAGATGTAACGTCGAAATATTCTTTCTAGTTGAATTTTACAGCTATTTTCATCGGCCTTTTTTTGCAACAAATGGCAAGTGAGCCAATAATAACAAACTAGGGAGTTGTAAATAAAATTAAAACAACTAAATTGTTGTTATCTGCATATTTTTAGCTTTGGAACTAGTGAGGCTGCACATATAATTCATACTGGTATTATTCTTTCATTACTGCAACATATTTATATAATTATGTAAATTCAATATTTATGCCTACACTAACCTTAAGTATATTTAGAAAATTGTAACAGCGAGTAATTTCTTGAAAAGCGCTGGACATACGCCAGTTACACTGTTGCATGTGTAATATTTTCCTGAACCGATTGCGACCACCAGTTGCACAGTCAATTCTCGCTACTTGCAAGCCTGTTGCGTCCAAAAACTATTCCTTGACGGCTGTGATTTACAACCGCGGAATAACTCGAGAACGGAACACAATTGAATGTTTAATCGATTAGTGTCAGTTGTGAATAAGAAATTATTCCGCGATGGGACGCTATTGTGCAGAAAATTCGATACAATGAAACGAGAAAACCGCTATTATTCATTGAACGTTTCTTACTCATATTATATTATTGACATCCGATGTCGTTTATCTTTCTGAAACGAGAATATTTTTCGTCATTAAGGTTGACAATAATGATCTTTTTGATACGATGATGAACTTAGAAAATGAAAATGGAGATGACGCTTTTGAAGTAGGCTCGTTAAAATAGACGTCAAGAGTGGAATCATTTATTAAAATGGAACTCGATACTTTTGTTATTTAACACTCACGAAAATGACGTAGGTACTAATCAACAATGTGCTTAATAATATACTTTATCGTAAGTATACGAAATTTAAGTTAACGTATTATCAGCTTACATAATTATTATATATAATATGTATTATCTGAGAATTCAACTTACATTTTTATAATTTATAAGGAGAGAAAACTGTTGAACATTATTATTATTATAATGACCGTGACAAACATTTTAAATTATAAGGTCACACAATAGTCGCAGTTATTTAAAAACACCATCGTTACTACGTTCCCATGTTCCTCTCACTAGAAGAACATAAAGTATTATCAGACGTCTTACTTTTGTTTTAGGTAAGTAAAATTGTGTATTTGTAAATTACTTCTCTAAAGTAGTTTAATTGTTGACCGACATTCAAAAAGACTTACTGTTTTTATCACTAAGTTCTACAATTACGATGACTAACTGTTATCAACCTGGAACATTCAGTATTGTAAACCATCAATTTGGAATTTCTTACTGCACACCAAGTCAATATACCTAAGCTCAGAAATATTTTATTCCTTTTCATATTTAATGCATATCTTAAGTTCTTGTAACTTCAAGATTTTCGAAAAATTATGTCATTGATGCAACGAATTATAAGCCTCCAAAGCTTTCTATTGGTTATAGTTGATTTACTTATAGTATCTACCCAATCCATAGTTTGTGACTGGACGGGTATGTCTGATCTAAGGGAATATGAATAGAGGATAGCCAACACACAATAGCTACTAAAAATTTAGTTAAAACCTTGAACTTTTCAGTAATTTTTTCGATTCAAATATATCGAAAAAATTACTGAAAAGTTCAAGAACTTGCGCACGATAATCTCAACTGTAATATATTGATCATGGAGAGGGCATTGAATGTAGTTGATAGTAAATTTTACTCAATGGTTTATGAAATTTAATTGAAATATCATGTTAATAAGCAATTGGCATGACATTTTACTTACCTATACTCATCTTGGTTATTTATAGTTAATTATTCTTTTATAAATAACAAAAAATCGCAAAACTGTGGAGTTATATTTTTTTTGTTTAATGATCGTGGACCTGAACACGCTAGGATTGGCTTACCGTGCTAAAGCACTCAAGAACGCCTAGGAGGATGGATAGCGGGATATTGCATTGCCAAGAGATGCCTATGAACGGCTGCCTTAAATTTTTTCATATCATAAGTGGAAGGAAAACAGGAATTAGGAAGATTATTCCAGAGTTTAGTTTGGTACAAGTGGAGATTTGTCCATATTGAAGATGTGAATGAGCGAACCGAGTATTCCTAGCGAAGGTGGCCCGAGATCGTATCAAAGAATATAATTCAGCAGCGCAATAGCCATTGTAATACCGATAATACAAAGAAAGAACTGAAGCGATTCTTCTGTGCTTAACGGACTATATGTCAGAAGTTATGGACGGGTCATTTATAGTCTAATCGCTCGTTTTTGAATAGAATCAACGATATCGAGTACGTATTGGAGGCATCAACCCAGATGTGAGCATTATATTCTAGATGAGGTCGAATTTGGGCCCTATACAGCAGAAAGAGTTGTCGGGAGGTAAAGTGCTGTTAAGATCTGTACAAAAACTCTATTTTACGAGCAGTTGCTTTGGTGGCTGACAGAATATGGTCAACCCATGATAGATATGAAGATAACTGGTTCCTAAAATAGCAATAGAGTCTGAAAACGTAAGATCTGGACCAATCATACTTACGACAGGAAATAATCGATCTTTCTTCACAAGCACCAAGCAGCAGCATTCAATTTAACTAGATTATTCTTTCCTCATTCGAGAATACGTTGAATGTCTTTGTTGATTGAAATTGCCATTTCAGGTTTAATGTCCTGATTTGAGATTAGAAGGTGGATTACCATTATGGCTAAGATGAACTACAATGAAGAGTGCTGTCGTCGTCAAACCAATGGACCAGGTTAGTCGTTGAAGAAATAAGATCATTTACGTATAGCAGAAAAAGTGTGGGCGCTATAACTGATCCCTGTGGCACGCATGCGTTAATACTAATTTCTTTTGGAAAAAATCCATCAACTACGACACGTATTCATCTTTTGTCAAGGAAACTAGAAACCCAATTGATGAGCGCATCATTTAACCCAAACGAGGTGAATTTGGCAAGTAAACACTTATGCCAAACTTGATCAAATATCCTTGAGAAACTAAAGCGACAACAACTGTTTCACCGGATTGTTCTAATGTATTATTCCAAACTCGGGTCACATATGAATGAAGATCACCTCTTGAACGACTCTAGCTAAAGCCATATTGGTGACCACTAAGGAGTTTGTTAGTTTCAAAGAAACAGAGCATTAGCTAGGGACACATCTTTTCCAGAATCATTGAGACACGAGTTTGATGCAAATAATTCCACAAAAAGATTGGTTTTGCCTACAGAATCAGCAACTACAGATCCGTCAAAAGATGTCATGGGGGAAATGAAGATGAACCAAAGTTTTTGCTGACGGCTTTAGCTAAAGACCAAAACTTACGACTACCCAAAGGTGATGTAGCTAGTTCATTGCATTTTCGTTGTCCAAACAACATTTCCTGGATGTTTTACGTTTTCATGATGAAGTTAATACAAACTTTATTAATTGATTTTTAATGGAAAACCAATATATCAAAGATTAAGTTATTATTAATAAAAAAGAAAATAAAGATTTTTGAAAACTATTTGTAATTAAAGTAAATGGCATACTAGGAGAAATTACCCAAAATCCACCTTACACAGGGTGTTTTCTGTAACGTGAGTTCCTCCCATCAAAATAATGGAAAAAGCTTATACAAAGACATATCCAAAACTGAATCGTTTCTGAGGTACCAGGTATTCAAATTTTTATAAATTAATTTTACTCAAAATATCTCTTTAAAGAAAAACAGTACTGTCATCAAACTCGCTACGGTTAATTAACATTACATTATCATAGCTTTTGATCATAAATCGTTATTTTTTAATATGGCAATGGCGTAGAAACCGGAGATATGGAAACCATTTTAACCCCAAAACTCTATGCCAATGAATATAATAATCGCCGTATCTCTAAATTTAGAATTTCCCGGTCATTTCCTTCAAAAAGTGTATTATTTAGGATTATGGTAAAACGCAACCGTTTTTCAGATTTTTCTTTTTAAGGTTTCTGTGTGAATGGCACCTCAGCTAAAAGAAGGGTTTCTACATTTCTAGAATTTCCCTATACTTAGCAAAAATTTAAATAATTTAGCAAATCACAAAGTATTATTTCAAAATGCAGTGTCTGACAGTTAGTGAATTAGCATCTGTACCTTTCCTTACTAAATTGTAAAACATATATATTATAACGGTATCCATTCTCTACACTTTCGTTTAAGAATTATCTCGATATCTCTGTTTTCAAAGAAGATACACAATTTTTAAGTTTGACTTAATTTTATTGAAATGTAGTACTTACAGCACGAACGAAGAGGTTCATTAACAAGTGAAAGGTATATTACGGACATTTTGTCGAACAACGTCGTTCCCTTTGCTCCTTACATAGCACATAATTTTTTATTAATGCTTGATAATGCAAGACCTCATGTTGCCCGTACGGTCCGTGACTATTTGGATGAAGTTGGTATACAAACTATGGACTGGGCACCCTGTAGCCCTGATCTCAATCCCATAGAGAATTTGTGTGATATTATTGATCGTCAGTTGAGGAGCCGATATCCACCACCTGTCGTTCTAGACGACGTTTAGGGGATGGTAAAAGAGGTTTGGGATGCAATTGATTCAGACGAAATTCGACGTTTCATTTTAAGTATGCCTCGTCGCTGTGAAGAAGTGATTAGTAAGAGAGGCGAAAATACACGTTATTAGGTGATTTTGGGAGAATTGTTTAAGGATTATGTAGTGTTTCTTTAGTTTTTAATTTAGTTTAAAATGTTAATAAAAATTCGTTACCTTTAAACTTGTGTATCTTCTTTGATAACAGAGATATCGAGATAATTCTTAAACGAAAATGTAGAGAAGGTATAACATAATGTAAATGGAATGTAGCATTATTTCTGATAAATTCATGTTGCAAAATTAGAAGCAAAAAAACACAAATTTCTTTTCACAGTATATGGGTAAAACGTTGACATTTATCAAACCATCAATACATTTCTTCCTTAAAATCAACTTACACCGTGAAGAAAGGATCATCAAACCATCCATTGATTCAGAAATAAAATAACTTTAAACTTGAGGCATAATTTATGGTGTGAATTCAACACATATATATATATATATATATATATATATATATATATATATATATATATATATATATATATATATATATATATATATATATATATATATATATATATATATATATATATATATATATATATATATATAAATACATCTTATTTAAATTTTTGCTTATTAACTCTATAACTATAGAAATTCTAGAAATATAGAAACCCTTCTTTTAGCTGAGGTGCCATTCACACAGAAACCTTAAAAAGAAAAATCTGAAAAACGGTTGCGTTTTACGATAATCCTAAAGAATACATTTTTTGAAGAAAATGACCGGGAAATTCTAAATTTAGAGATACGGCGATTATTTTATTCATTGGCATAGAGTTTTGGGTTAAAATGGTTTATATCTGGCTTCTACGTAGCCATATTAAAAATAACGATGATCAAAAGCTATGATAAAGTAATGTTAATTAACCGTAGCGAGTTTGATGACAATACTGTTTTTTCTTTAAAGAGATATTTTGAGTAAACTATTAATTTATAAAAATTTGAATACCTGGTATATCCGAAACGATTCAGTTTTGATATATTATATATATATATATATATATATATATATATATATATATATATATATATATATATATATATATCTGTCTAGAATCTATCCACGTTCTATGGCTATGTTATTATAA
The DNA here is from genome assembly GCA_036346205.1 of Vesta saturnalis. Taxonomy (NCBI): domain Eukaryota; kingdom Metazoa; phylum Arthropoda; class Insecta; order Coleoptera; family Lampyridae; genus Vesta; species Vesta saturnalis. The sequence continues at coordinate 1,759,069 of JARFJB010001940.1, read as the reverse complement.
GATACAGAGTCGGTTAAATTAGCAGAGTTGGGCAAAATTACATGATAAGTCAAATATCGATAAGAAAAAAATTCATTGCCAACTTTCTAAGATATCTGAACTAAACTAACAAAAATCATCCAAATCTTCAATCAATATCTTTTAATATTCAAAATACGAAAAAGTTATAAGAGAGACTTTTGATAGCTATTTTACACAAAATAGGAAAATTAGTAAAAAGTGTAAACAGATAACACAATCATAGAAGTGCTTCAAAATGCCCTCCATTATTTTGAACACACATTTGACATCGTTTCAAAATTTCGTTTTGAACTTTTAATAAACTTTGGGTTCTAATTTGTTGTATAGCAACACCAATTTTATTTTTTAAATCGTCTAGGTTACCAGGTTTTACTCGGTACACTTTGTCTTTAATTGCACCCCACAAGAAAAAGTCCAGGGGGGTTAAGTCTGGAGATCGCGACGGTCAAGCTATTGGACCTCGATTTCCTGTCCCGTTCCTGTAAATAGTTACACACAAGTAATCCATTGTGCGCTGGTGCCCCGTCGTGTTGAAAATAATTCACATTTGAATCACGTTCAACGGAAGGTCGTCCAAAATTTCTTCGAATTCGTTTCGTAGAAAAGTTAGATATCTTTCGGAATTTAAATTGTATTCATAAAAACGGCCCAAGGATTTTGGTACCAATAATAACCCACCAAACGTTTACTGAAAAAGCGTATTGATCTCTCCTCTAAACTGTAGTATGAGGATTTTCTTGGGACCATTGGATATGATTTTTCTATTGAAGATGTCGTTGTTTGTCAATTTTGCTTCATCAGTAAAAAGAATGGTTTTCGAGAATTGATTGTTTGTTCGACTTTCATTGCATGTAGCAAAAGGTAATCTTTTACAATGTATTTTCTATATGAAAATGATATGGCTTAAAATTATTTTGTTTCAAAATAACGTGGGCTTCATCCCTGGAAGTGTTGCACTCGTTCGCAATTTTACGAAGAGATGTAGTAGGTTAAAATTCGACGTAAGCTAAAACACGTTCTTCTGTTTCTGTGTTAACATTAATTTTAAAATTTTGAGGTTTAGTAAAAGCCCCATATTTTTTTTAATCTCACATCGGGTTGTCTTCTTTCCATATAAGTTTGAAGATATAATTCCGAAGCAGCATTAGCATCTCTGTTAGACACGTAATAGCAAAAAAGCATATCATTACTTTCAGGAGAAGAATAAGCCATTAATACATTAATATTCACTATTTAAGTACTAACTACAACTGGTTGCAACAAATAATTCAATGTCTACTATTTGACAGTCAATCAATGAAGAGTTTCGTTTTTAATTGTCACAGCACACCACGGCAAACATTGCATTTGTTTCGTAAATACTATAATTACAATTTTTTGAAAATTGTGAGTTAACTAATGATACTAAAATCAGAAAAAAATAAGCCATCGAATGAGTCCATAACCACACATAGTTGCCATTTAAAAAAATGTATGTTTTTATTCACATCTTCCCATTTTACATAAAAATAGCTATCAAAAGTCTCTCTTATAACTTATAGCCGATTGAAAATTTGGACGATTTTAGTTATTTTCAGATATCTTAGAAAGTTGGCAACAATGTTGAATTTTCTTATCAGTATTTGAATTATCATGTAATTCTGCCCAACTTTGCTAATTTAACCGACTCTGTATCTCTTATAATAACAAAGATAGCCACAGAACGTGGGTAGATTCTAGACATCTGTATGTATGTATATATATATATATATATATATATATATATATATATATATATATATATATATATATATATATATATATAATAATAATATATTTAAGCCAATAAAGCATACAACAATTAACAGTGTACACAGCTGTTATTGTCAATATTACATTACAAATACATTTATAATTCCTATATAATATAAAAACATAATCATAATAAAACATAAGAAACATAATAAAAACATATTAACAGAAATATCACAGGTTATGCATTCGTATCTAATCAGTACTAATAAATTCATTGAAACTATAAAACAATTGCTGATAAGATGTTTCTTGAGCAAAATTAAATTTGTTAGGTGTTTTTATACTGTCTGGTAATTTTTGTATATGATACACCCAGCATAATTAGGAGATTTTTGTATAATGATAGATTTGGCTTTGGAATACATAACTTGTGGGGATCTCGTACCGTAACCATGGAGATGGTTTACCTGCAAAAATTTGTCTATTTTTTGTGCACATAAAGGTCTTATAGATGTAAATGCAAGTTACCGTCATAATATTATAAGTTTTAAAAGTACTTCCACGATTCTCGAAATGGTAAATCAAACAACTCTAATAATAGTTTTTGCAATAAGCTGACACGGCCAACATGTAGATTCCCCATACAATGATTTTAAGAAAGAGGTATACCAAGGAATTCGCATTAATAAGGTAAGTGGTTTAAGCTCAGATTTTAAACTAGCTATAGCATAGCAAGACTTTTGTAATTGTTTACATAACTCGTCAATATGATATTCAAAAGTAAGATTGGTACCAATTGTTGTACCTAAAAATTTGGTGTTATTTAAGAAGCAATTTCTGTGAAATTGAAATTTTTTCGTATGGTAAGACAAACACTTTTATTCTTATTTAATATAAGCATATTCTTTCGACACCAAAGTGTAAATTCATTTAATACAACTTCTGTTTTATCTTCGGTCTTGTTCGTTCTCTGCAGTAATTATAATAGTGGTATCGTCAGCGTACATAAATGCGTCACCTGTTGCTATATAACTGGGAGATCGTTGACAAACAGAATGAAAAGTAGAGGACCTATATTTGAACCCTGCCCTACGCCAAGGTTTAATGCAAAAGTATCAGACTTCGCTTGATTATATGACACAACAAATTTCTATTATTTAAATATGACATCAATAAGTTATTGATTTTTCCTCGAGTCCTAATAAATGTAATTTTTCACAAAGAAAGTTTGGATCAACTGTATCAAACGTGAGGTAAGATCAAGAAAAGACAGTTTACATGTTTCCCATTGTTCACGATCATATATTTTTGAAAAATGAACGGTTGCTATTTCTGTAGACAATTGGGTCTAAAATATTGTCGATCAGTGAAAATATTATGCTTCATTGCAAATGAGTAAATTTTTTACAAATGATTTTTCAATTATTTTCGATATGCATTAATAGGGTGATTGGTCTGTAATTTTAAACAAAATTTATTTCCTTTTTATGTAGTGGAATAATGTTTCCAGATTTCAATAATTGAAATTGGCCCATTTCAATAGCTTGATTAATTATAAATGCAATATCTTTGGCCAGTGATGATCTACAATATTTTTTATTGAATAGGAACTTCATCTAATCCTGTACAAAATGTGTTTTTCATATTTCCTATTACAGTGCTAACTTAAATTCATCTATAGGAGTTATAAACATAAGTTACTGTTAATAGCAGGCAGACTACACGAAATTGAGGCGTGGAAAATGCTGGCTGAGTTTAGAAGTATTGTAGTAGAGAAATAATTTGCAAAGGTACTAACTACTTCTGTACCTCTGTTATTGTCTTGCCATCTAAATGCAATTCAATTTTGTTATTTTGTTTGTTGTTTTCGACGATTATTTATTATTTTCCACAGCGTACGGTTTTTATTTTCAGAGCTATTTATTTTACATTTTATTAACATTACTTATTTTAATCTTATTTTTAAGTTCTTTAGTACGCTTTTTAAAGATATCTTTAGTTCTAAGTTGTTTGACTCACTTACTAATTTACGAATCGATTTGAGATTCTCTAGTTGGTTTTGCTTGTAACTTATTTTGACGTCAGTATTCAAATATTTATTGCTCCCATTTATTAAAAATATGTGGACGATATCATTGCAGTGTTCCATTAGATCAGATCGACAAAATTAGTATTTTTAATAGTTATGACCAGCACATACATTTACAGCAGGTGAAAATGATAAATATTCCTAGACATACTAGTAGATGGTTCAAACAGCATTAGATTTGATTGGTATCAAAAGTACACATTCTGGTCGTTATCTAATTAAACTACCATTTTGAAATATAAGTAAATTTAAAAAGGCTTTGAAAATAGAGTTCTAACTATCTTGATGCGTCATTTGTCAAAAAAGTTTAATAAAATTATCAAGACTCTTATCGAAAACTTATCCAAAACCTTAGTTAATAAAATACTTTTTCTCACAAGAAAAGTTTTAGAAAAACCACCAAAATAAAATATATCGTAAAACCATTTCCAATTATAATAGCAGATAAACCCTTAGTTACTCTTAAAATCCTCTTCTCCCTTTAAAGGAAAAACACATTTTTATTACATTCAAATATCGTATACTCTTAAATTGTACAAAACCGGGCATTATAGGGCAAACTTCACAATTTTGAAAGGTAGAATTTCAGCTCATAAATGACATAAAATATAAAAGACTAGGATGTTAATTGGCCCAAATTCAGTGGAGAACAGTCACTCTTTCGATTTCGATAACCCAAAAATATTGGCAAAAGAACGGAATATATCAAAACGCATTCCTTGAAATGTGTCAATACTTAAGGATGATAATTCAATTAATAATAGAACAGACATTAGTGGCCTTAGCACTATATATAATTATCTATTAAATATGCAATTCATCAATCATTAATTCTTGTTTGACTTTGTACTATTTGAAATTCCCCTTTACTGTACTCAATGAAGGGGGAAGATTGGTATATCCTTGTCAATATAAAATTGACATTTTAGTACACATGCTTTTATCAGTTAAAATTGCAGAACACGCATTTAAATAAACGTCTATTTTGTACATTAATTTGTAAGTCTTTTAACTTTTTTTAATTAGTTAATTATAATTTTAGATTTCCTGTTTTAAGTACTTACATGTATTTAATCAGACATTCATCAATATTTAGTAAATGTTACATTGTCACATTCCGTTTCAATTCATCATTAATTTATGTAAGTTTGCACACCTTTGTAAATTTAATTTTATATTCCTGACCATTTGCATCCTTTAGTATTAGTCCAGAAGAAGAAATAAAATATTTCGAAAGTTATTAATATAAAGTTATTTGACGAATATTTAATAAAAAAAAAATAAAAAAAAAAATTTTAATTTTTTAATAATTAATTATTAATAAATTATTAATATTATAATTTAATTTAATTTTTAATTATATTAATTATTAATTTAATTTTTTTAAATTTAAATTTTTAATTTTGAACCTTTAGTTTTTTGGGAAAAAAAATTTTAAAATTATTTTAAAAAATTTAAACAATAAATAAATTTAAAATTAAAAATAATTTTTTAAATTATTTATAAATTTTTTGAAATTTTATTTTTATTCACCGAAAAAATTTTTTACTTTTCTGTAAAAATCGATAAATATAGGGTGCAAAACCCTGATTACCAGCGTATAATATGATAATCGTCATTACGTATAATCCCTATTGGCGTTTTTTCATTACGATGGAGGAGGATTGGTCTTCGTTGAGTTGATGTAGTAATTCAGCACTATCACGCTACATACGTATAAAATTAGTGTCAAATTGAGGTATTAGAAAATAAATCATTAAGTTGCATAGCGTTTAGGCTCTTATGTGCAGATATAATTTAATTATGTGTTGCAAATTCGCCAAACAATTGCACACCTAGCGCACGAGAAATAAAATAAAAAAAGGTTGAACCTTAAACCTTAAAATCTGCAAGACGGGAGAATTGTTTGAAAGGAATAGCAATGAATAAAAATTAACGGAAGAAGAGCTGAGATGTAGCAGCTAAACAAAAGTAGGTTGTATAGGGTTTAGGTGTATACATATTTGGTTGGTATTGATAAACTGATGATATTTTTGTGCCCTAAACGGGCTAAGTGAAAGCACTAAGGAACACTTAGGAGGATGGATGGGGGGATATATTGAATTGATGTTTGCAAGCGGATACCTTACGTTTTTCATATCATAAGTGAGAGGAAAACAGGAAATAGGGAGATCATTCCAGAGTTTAGAATCCGTGCAGAAGAATGTGGATTGCGCTCGTTAGGTACGATAAGTGGAGATTTGTACTGCATATTGATGATATTAATAAGCAAACCGAGTATTCCAGCGAATGCGGCCCGAGGTAGTATCAAATAATGTATTTCAGCAGCGCAATAGCCATTGTAATACCGATAATATAAAGAAAGAACTGAAACGATTCTTTTACGCTCACGGGACTGTATGTCAGAATGTTAAGGACGGGTCATTTATAAGCCTAATCGCTCTTGTTTGAATACGATCTATGACATCGACTAGATTATTACTTCTCCATTCGAGGAAACGTTGAATGTCTTTGTGGATTAAAATCGCCATTTCAGCTTCAATTCCTTGATTTGAGATCGATACAGCTTAAATAGGGGGACATTTCTTTAAGACAATAGTTGGGATACCGTCTGAAGGAGGGTTGAATAGGGGCGCATCTTTTCCAGAATCAATGAGACACGAGTTTGATGCAAATAAATCCACAAGAAGATTGGCTCTGTCCACAAAATCAGCAACTACAGATCATCAAAGGATGTCATGGGGGGGGAATGAAGACGTACCAAATTTTTTACTGGTGGCTTTAATTAGAATCAAAAATTTACGACTGCCGAAAGAAGGTTCAGCTAGGTCATTATATTTTCGTTGTTCAAACAACTTTTTAGCTTTAGTGATAACAATTTTGCAGGTATTTATAGCACCGACGTAGTCTGCATGACTCCCAACCGTTTTATTGGATTTCCATTTAATATAAGGTTTCTTTTTCAAAGGTATTGCATCAGCACACTCCTTACTGAACCAGGCTGGGAACGAGAATTACCTATCACATTTTGTTTTTTGGGAATATATAACTCCATGCCCATGAGGATGACTTGAGACAGTGAAAGAGCAATGTCCAGAGAAGAGGACGACTTAAAACAATATTCACAGAATGGAAAGGTTGTAAAGAAGTCCCGTAAATCATTCCATTTAGCTGACTTAAAATACCACAACGTTCTATCAGTGTTGCAAACAACAGAGGAATTAGGAATAGTAGAAGTTATTTCTATTAGACAATGGTCAGATAGACCTAGAGGGGAAATTTTATAAACAAGTGTGTTTGATGCAAGAAAGAGATCTAGAAGGTGTGGAGTATGGTTAGGGTTATCAGAGATTCTCATGACTTTAGAAATCATTTGTGTGAGATCATATGAAGTAGCAAATGTTTCTGTACTATGACCAGCTGGATTAGTAATAAATGAAAATTGAAGCCAATTAGAGTTAAGAACATTGAAATCTCCCGGAATTGAGGTATCGCAAGATGGAAACTGAGACAGAAGATAGTCAACTTTCAAACTAAGGTAATCGAAGAAGTCTTGCAAATTACTGTCATTAGGAGACCTATAAACGTAACAATAGAATTTAACAGATTCAGGACCAGAATGTTTAAACCAAATCACGTCGAATCTTTTATTCTTTAAAGAAAAACTCCTCTTGCAAGCGATGTTGTCCTTAAGATAGGCCTTCGTATCAAAAGTGAGAATGAAGATTATATTGTGAAATTTCAAGTCCGGTGAATCGGAGCTTTCAGAGCAGACTTGTGTTTTAGATAGAAACAAAATGTCAGGTTGGATTTGTTCAAGATCTTGGTTAACAGCATTAAGATTAGACCTGATACCGCTGATGTTGCAATAGTGGATCAGGAAGACATCCAAACGGGGCGGGATTTTATGTCCGGTATGTATTACCCTAGAAACCACAGCCATCTTTAATTTTTAATTTTGGACTTTCAATTCGATAGGAAGATAGTGAGGGTGAGAAGGAAAAATAAGGATGAGAGTAGATTAAGGATAAGGAACTATGTGACCGGTAGCCCTGACCGAGCTCAGAAAATCGGAGACCCAATGTTAAGGGGCCGAAGGTAACGGTGGTAGTACCTCCCCGACTGACACGGGGTATACATGCTTCACACCTACTAATTTGTTTATCAGTAAACAAATGAAGTCAATCGCCCCTTTTAAGTTTTTATTACCATGAAACAAAAACATTGATTTAAAAACAAACTCTACGTTTACCCGAAAAATAAACTGAATTTAGACGTATATTAACTTACATTGTTTGGGTGTAAACACTTCAGTCAAAATTTGAAAGTAATACTTATAATGTTTTCAAAGTTAAACTAACCATGACGGACTTTACCTATTTGCATAATGTTTAAAATGTGTTTTTTTTTCAATTGAATTATTATAAACCATTTAATTATAGATTACGTCTGATGGTACTGTAATACGTTATTAATACTGTAATATGTATTTTGTTATCTCTTGAATGTAATTTCATAAGAATGAGTTTTCTGATAATTACTCATGTATTTTATTAAATCTCGTTTTTCAACTAATTAGACAGCAACAAAATCCAGAAAATTGTTAATTTTTAATCATGTCTTTACTTTTTACGTATTTGGTGATGCACAATGTGAGATCTTAATTTTTAATTCTAACAATTTTCCTGATATTAATAAATGTCAAAAGTATAGGTTAGTTTATTATTGTGTGTGGCAGTTCCTAAATGTGTTTTTATTCCTTATCCAGTAAAATGCGGTCGGTTGAATGTTAGAGTGAGTTCGGCGACACCGACACACTTTTCTGAAGCAAACAAGTGGCCGGCGTTATTTATGACTTCACTTTGTGGCTCTTTCTTCCAATTAAACTCAAGTTTTTGTTCGAATTCAATTTTTGTCTGTTTTTCATAATCCGATAAGTTTAAATGCAGAATTGGACGTGAGAGTGTGTTGAAACACATTTTAAGAGGTATTATTTTATTGTAAATATAGCTCAATACATTTAAGGGAAAAAGTACGACTCATATAATATTGAAATCTTCTAATTTAATATTTTAGACGCCTTTAAAAAAAAAGAGGATCTTAAACTCTTAAATTCGACATCTACATGTATTTTTAATGCATAAAGAGCATCTAGCGAGAAAGGAAAATTGAAATAGCACACACAACCAATTTAAAAATGTCTTATCGTGTATATATTTATATGAATACACACATTAGGAAGTAGCTTTTATGCTGTTAAATTTTGTATTGTTGTCGTACAGCAGGGGCGAACAACGCAAATACCATTGTGTCGAGAAGCTTTTTCTTTTTCTCCGAGTTCGCACTCCATTTATCTTGTCCTAGCGTTGCTGACCTATTTTCTTCTACTACTACAGTATTATGCCAAATTCCATCTTTCTCTCATTGCCCACTTTTATACTTTTTAGTATTTCTTTTGTCCCACTACTTCTTCAATCACCTCCTATAGAGTTTTTACATTTATGATGATCTTGATAGTATTGATTTTCATTTGTCGTGTCAAAATAGTCTCAGAATAGAAAAAGTGTAGACAATTTGCAATAACAATCGGCATAGTAACAAAATCTGCTCACATTGGGAATATTCAAGGCATTGATACGATTTTTTCAGAATATTACTGTCAGTGTCGCAGGACATTTAAACAGAAGTACAAATAAATTACGCTGCTTACAATAAAAGTAGAAAGAAATAAGATGAAAGAAACTCAAGTAAGAATTAAATAAAAAATTTATTTGCAATTTGTAACTTTCATTTCTTGAGAAAAACTGAAAGCTTTTTAATATGACGACTAGATCCGTATAAAACGAATGTAACGCGTAATGAGATCAGACATTCTAATTTTGAAGAAAAGAACGGGATTTTGAAAGGAAACGACAGACCGAAAGCTCGGTATATAAATGCAAAGAGATAGTATTACATTATCGGGCGTTCCAAGATCTGAAATAGGAGGAAGATAATTTCAGAAGCGTAAGACAAAGTGGATTCAATTCTATGGCTCCACAAATAAAGAATGTAAGTAAGTTACATTAAACGCATTCTCTAATCATATTTTCTAAAAAGAAAACCGATCATGCTTGGTACTCGTTTTTCAGAATCTCCGGATTAGTTAATGTCATATTCGGGGGTTCTATGTGGCTTTGTTCCCTCATTCAACAGGTGCAGCCATTGGTAGACTCTAGGGATCGTTTTGCAGACGGGCTTGGTAATGCATAAGTGATGACACTTTGAAATACTCACGAGCCTAGAGGTGCGGTGGACCCTAAACGTTTGTTCGTTTAACTGTCGGCTATAACGTTACACGAGAGAAGTATTTTTACATTTCTACTTTTGTATATTAATTAACTGACAAGTTTACTAACAAAAGGTGCACTCCCTTTTAAAGCTTATGTTCGTAATATGTGCCTGTTGATTAATTAATTATTACGTACACTTAGAATTTCATACGTGTAAGGGTTTATTTAGCGTACGTCTCAAACTGCTGACATAAAATAAAGCCAATTTATGTTCAAGGTATAACACACATTTTACATGTAAGAGTTAAATGTGATATTTATGTTAAGATGGATGAACTGTATAAACAACTATCTGTTTATTCCCAAATTATATACGAGCACAAAATTTCACTGTGTGTTTTAGTCAAATGTTCATTTTCGTTTCAAAATATTTAAATAAAATTTAAAGGTTTACCTGTTTAGTTCCAAGTAATGAGATTTCAGAGTTATAGACAATTTCTGTTAATTTATAAGGAACTTTTGCAAAGCAACCTAATTTTTCAACATTTTAAAATACAATTAACGTATTCAATACGTTTAATACCGAAATAGTTATTTAATCAACAAGTGTGTTAATAGAGGCGATTAATAATCGGGATATTTTAACGCATGAGCGAAGTGAATGCTTTAATGATCAATATTATCGCCAATTAACACATGAGTTAGTTACAATACCTTTCCGTGAATCGTATATACGTTAAAAACTGTTAAAAGTATTTTTAAAATTGCAGTTTGAAGTAAGAGTTATATATCAGACTTGCGCGAAGTGGGAAAGGATTTTATTAGAAATCAAGGTTTATTAAAATTTATTAAAATATATCAAAAGCTTGTGTCATTTCTTATTCTGATATACATACGTAATAAGGTTTTTTGTTTTTTGTGGTTTATTTTCAATTTGACATCTACAATGTTGGTTGCCTATACTATCATAGAGAAAAGTCTATTAACGATCAACTTTTCAAACAAAATCGTTCATTAATGAGTATTACTAAACGATTGGCAGCAAAACAATTAAAGAATTAACTTAGTCATCGTTTACAAAATAAAGCACGTAAAAAATTACCTATTTACCACCTGTTTATAATATGTAAAGTTTAGTACATAATTGTTTTAGAAATAGTAAGTTTACGAAAATATATATGCCAAAAGCATAAGAAAAAAATATTAGTAATTAATATTTTAAAATTACTTTGTTTCAAAAAAGTTAGAAAAGTATATGTTGAAATGGTTAATACACACCACACCCGGAAGTTTATGTTAACTTCAAGGTTACAAGATTACCTTGTAAATACGTCAAGTTACAACGAAAGAATACAAAATATAAACATTGAATCATTGAAGAACTAATACACAATAATTCACTGCATTAAAAAAATATCTATGCAACTTTAGGTACTTTTTCGTTTGGCTTTGAGCTGGTTAGGTTTTGGGAGAAATTCAGCGACGGAGATTTATTAGAGACAGTTTTTGATTTTTATCACATATTTCTAAAGCAGCTACATATTTCAAAGATATAAAAATACGTACCTTAAACATATCAATTAATTATGTTTTTTTTTTTTTGATACGACGCGTAATTTAGCGACAAAAAAATTCCTGAGGTAGAATTTAAGTGTTAGTAATTTTTTAATATCTAAATAACGATTAATTTTATAAGAAAAAGTGTAGACATATTTTTTAAGGAAAATTTAATTTTGCATAACTTTTCGTTATAAACTGTCGTAATATAACGCAAGTAAGTCTAACAATTAATTAAATATGAATGAAAATGGCTAAACTGTATTATTGATATCGTATAGAAGCGGGCGGTTTTGAAATTTTTGTAACTTAGCATGTATATATTAATCTTTATCTGACATTCTGACACTCTGACAGTTCATTTTTTTGTGTTTACAATGCCGCCTGTTTTCTTTATGAACGTATAAGATGTTGTATAATTACCCTAATAAACTTATAATTAAAATATGTATTAAAATAATCGGGTCATTTAGTTCACGCAGATTGCGAGACAACTGCTTGACTGATTTCGATGATTTTTTGTTGATATGAAGGTAATTTTGCGTAGAAGGAAATAACGAAACCAGTGTTATTTTAAAGTTTTAATTTTTTTGACAAAGTCTAGCAGCTGAACGCTAATATTGTTGTCCAATTACTTATATACGTTTGTATTTAATTTATTATGCGTTTTATTATCATTAAATTTAATATTAAACGCAAAATTTACCGGAAGAAAGGTAGTTAATATTATTTCATTTCTTTTAATTTCTTAAGTTAGCATCTAGATGTCTATTAACCTCTGTTTGACATGACATTTTAAACATCTGTTTGACATAGATTATCGTTTTTGTTTTTACAATGTTGCCTGTTTTCGTAATTAACTTATTATGAAAAATTATAAAAAACATGTTAATTAAATTATTTCATTTCTTTTAATTTCCATTTTGTAGATTGGAGGTCGTGTGGTGTTCCACGCCATATATTTTACCTTCCAACCTACATATACATATATAGGTATAGAAGGTTATGCAATCGACTTATTTTTCGCTATCGCTAAATCAACTTATTAGCTCATTTTACAACGTTTGGGCAAGTTTCGCCAAGATCGGGCATGCTGTCTGGATGTGTGTCTGTGTGTGTGTGTGTGCGTGTTCGTTCTTTTAATATGCATCTAAATCTCATTTTTAAGAAACCCATGCACATTTCTACATCAATAGAGCACTAGCATGTTGAAAATTGTACCTTGGTTCTAGTGCACTTTCTGGTGGATTCAGAAATTTAGTCATTAAATATGGTTTCACTGGATATCCAGAGTTGCCAGTTAACCAACAGCCACGATTTCCTTGAAGATACATTTGGTTTAGGTATTCTTAAATTTGAGATTGTCATCATATGAAAGAATCATGAGAAGAACCAGGATAATTGGCATTAATGTTCATAAATTTTAAATTGCTATCCAAAATAATTTGGAAACTTAATAAGAGACACCTTTTTCTTCAATATTTGACAGAATACAGAATAATAAGTATGAAGTTTGTATAATACTGCTACGGTCAAAGCTACGACGACATTCAATCCGATACTACTTCACAATTGACAGTCAGTGAGATCGCTATCGGATCCTCAACAACTCATAGAATTCTTCAACTATACCAGCTGGTAGAGAATAAATATTAACCCAAACAAAACAAATGAGTGACGAGGCCAACCTACCACTTCAACTAAAAGACTACTCCTCGGTAACCGAGTCCATTGTACCATTTTATTTTAAAACGCGGACGACGCAATCGAGTATGAATATCAAGTTGTGAGTTCTTCTTATGGTCGTTATCAACAAAAGCGTAATAACAGTAAAAAGAAAAATGTGTTATTTAGCAAATTAATGTTCCTTAACAACTGATTAAAGTATATTTATGTATGAAGCAACAACGCTTTGAGGCAAAAGTTTCAAAATGTATACACAGAAAATGCAGAAAAAATCGATTATTACGACAATTTCTTGCAGTAATGTTGTACAAGTTGGGTTTCTGTACAAATATAATAATTTTTTATACCTTTAAGATTGGTAGATATATTGAGTATATCCTTTCCATCTTCACTGCTATGGTAGGTGAGATACTCTTATTTACTTAAAAAGTAGATGCCTTCCTAATGAAAAAGAATTCGAAATGTTTCAAAGAATAAATCATACTCTACTTTACCAGTCTACTAATGTAGAAGGTGGTATAATATGGAAATAATATTTCACGAGTGTGTCTAGGCAGAGGAATGGGAAACATTATACACCGAAAAAAGCAAAGATTAAAAGATACTACCTTTCAGGACACCAATTTTGATAGGTTTTAGTTAATATTTATAGCTTGATAGCCATTATCTAAATATGAGGTTATTAATGTTAAACCATTAATTTTCTAATA